>QXTE01000189.1:2183002-2441545 GCA_003942145.1 Platysternon megacephalum
CCGCCCAGTTCCTTATATCTCCTTGTCAAGTGCTGGAAATGGGCCATTTTCATTACCACTGCAAACACTTATTTTTCTCTCCTGCTGACAACTGATCACTCTCCTTATAATGTGTATGGTAACACCCATTGTTTCATGTGTGTGTGTATATATATGTATATATGTATATATATATCTTCCTTCTGTATTTTCTACTACATGCATCCGATGAAGTGAGCTGTAGCCCACAAAAGCTTATGCTACAATAAATTTGTTAGTCTCTAAGGTGCCACAAGTACTCCTATTCTTTTTATAGGTCCAACAATATATCTTCCTTCTCTGAATTCAGACCATTCACCCAACATGATGTCTTAGAAGCACTACAGCAAAACCAAGCCATCACCTGCAACTCTGACCCAGGCCCTTCTTGGCTAAAACAGAAGTGAAAGCATATTGGATTCCTAACCAAGATATCCAACACCTCCTGCAAGGAAGAAATGCTAAAACCCCTTCTAAAGCATATCATGGTTTGATTGGAACTTAAACCTACCCCTGATGTAAGTGACCTTTTCCAAACCAGCTAGAGACCCTGGGGAAAAGGAGGACCAACTGACAGAAATCACTCCCCCAATAACTTTCATAAATATGACTGTGGGATCAGTCTGGTGGTTGCACAAGCGAAAGGGAACAGAAAAGCAAGAAATTAGGACCGCATCACAGACCTAGTCAAGCTCTCCCTGCAGACACTCACCACATTGCTATATTTGGATCCAGACGCTGGATCTGGTGTGCTTCTAAATCCACTAAATCTGAGCAGGGTCCAGGCAGTCTCTAGCTTCTCAGGTTCACTCCCAGAGTGCAGAATCCCAGTCTGGTACTCCTTCTCAGAAGTGGGACCTCCATGGTTCAGTTGCTGTAGGCCCCCCGAGACCAGTACTGAACTCTCCAACTCTCCATAGTAGACTAAGCACACACTTTCCCAGAGTTCCATTCTAGTCAGTACTCTGGTTTACAATTTAACCCTTCAAAGGAAATCAACTTCCTACACGCACAGTCACTGTCCCTGCTTTCTCTAGGAATAGAGAGATCCATCCAAAAACCACCTACTAGTGTCCTCACCACTCGAAGAGCCCTTTGGGTTTTTGGCCAGTCCTTCCAGAGTCCCAAGACCCTTCTCCTCCTGCTCAGCCTTCAGGTTCTCTCTCTTTCTGCCCCTGTAGCAAGCTTACTCCAGGTCCAGTAGTCAAATGGTTGCCGTAGCTCCAGGTCCTGTAGCACTCCAGGTCCTGTACTCCAGGTCCTGTAGCAAGCTTACTTGTTCAGGTCCAGTAGTCAAATGGTTGCCGTAGCTCAGAAAGCATGTATATTTTTTAACAGCAGCCTCTTAATTTGTTCTCCTCCTCTGCTGTGGAATTTCCATTATTCCAACTCCCAACCCTACAGACAACCTGGGAGAACTAGCTTCCTTTAGCTTGGCCAATCTCTTTAGCATATTTCTTCTTTTACCAGTGCAAAGTCATTCCATGTCAACACTTCTCTGGTTGTCCTACAGCTGGTTCCAGACAGGCATGACATGGTCCTTGAGAATGGCTGATTCAATACACTGAAGGTTATACACAGAGTACATGAGTTCATAAAATCAATTGAAATTCATAAATTGTACATAGATTCCCAAACCATCACAACAACAACAACAAAACTAACTATAAGCCACCCTCCAATGATGGGGTAACACTCAGAGCCTTGGCAAGTTTAATATGTCTACTTGCATTGGAACAGAGCAGCAAGGCCTCACAGAACATATACAGATACCTGAAGTGACAGCTGGACGTCAGAGCCACATTCACTTGAGTTTTATTCCGAAATGTTAAGAGATGGGTAAAATTTTCAAAACAACCTAAGTGACTTAGGAGCCTACGTGCCTATTAAAATCAATGGAAACTTAGGAGAATAAGTCACTTAGGTGCTTTTGAAAATTATGCCTGATGTGGCTAAAAATAATATTTATGGGATAATATTTAGAACAAACAGGAGAGAGATCTCTCTCCTGAGATGTGAAACCTAAAATAAAGAAAGAACTCAAGCATAACTGGAAAAGTTCATGCCCCCTTAGGACCTTAACTCCTCTGTTCATAACTAGGGCCCTACCAAATCCATGGCCATGAAAAACGCATCACGGACCATGAAATCTGGCTATTGCAAAGGGGGTCAATGTATTGCTACGCTTACTTCTGCACTGCCTTCAGAGCTGGGCTCCTGGCCAGCAGCCGCTGCTCTCTAGCTGCCCAGCTCTGAAGGCAGAGCTGCCAACAGCAGCAGCACAGAAGTAAGAGTGTGAATATCATGACACCCCTACACTAGCTTTGCGATACCCTCCCACCACATACAGCTACATTTTGGGTCCGGACACCCACAGTTACAACACCATGAAATTTCAGATTTAAATACACCTCTACCCAGATATAACGCTGTCCTCGGGAGCCAAAAAATCTTACCGTGTTATAGGTGAAACCGCGTTATATCGAACTTGCTTTGATCCGCTGGAGCGTGCAGCCCCGCCCCCCCGGAGCGCTGCTTTACCGCGTTATATCCAAATTCATGTTATATCGGGTCGTGTTATATCGGGGTAGAGGTGTATATGAAACCATGACATTTAAGATTTTTAAAATCCTATAACCATGAAACTTACCCAAAAGGACCATGAATTTGGTAGGGCCCTATTCAGATAATCACTTTAGATAATCACTGACATATGGGTCTATCCTGAGATGTGACTATGTAAAAACAGGAACTTCCTACCCCACTGATCTCTTCCTTGTCTGTATTCAAACTCAGACCTGCTGGTGGTAGTGACTACCAAGCATGTTTACTACTTTTTTACTCATTTTAGTACAATGGTCTGTCAGTGGCTGGGATCAAACCTGGGACCTCTGAAGCTTAATACATGAACCTCTACTACCTGAGCTAAGGCAGCTCTCTTAACTAAAAGGCTGTCACATGTTCATCAATTGATAGCTGGTCTAGTCACCACTAGAGGGGGGAAGACTGCCACATCAAGCAAGCATGGGTTACATATTCCTCCTGGCTGGGGAAGCACATCCTGAGCTTTAGAGATGCCCCAGTTGAAATCCTGGACAAACCCCGCCCCCCAATGCTGACAGACTCTTGGTGTCAGCAGCTGGGATAAACCCTGGGACCTCTGGATTGTAAAGCAGGCGTTATGATATTTAAATCTGCCTGAGCCAAGAGACACTTCTCTCTTAGCCAAGCCTGTAGCAGGTCATCAATCTCTAGCTGGTGTAACCACCCCTAGAACAGGACAGAGTGCCAAACCAAGCAGGCATAGGTTACATAAGCAGTTAAGAGGACATGTGAGATGTATTGTGCACCACCAGAATTGCTTACTAAGCTTCAATAACTTACACCTGTACAAACCCACTGAAAATAAATCACACAGGTTTTATTGAATTCCTAATTGGGACGGCAGAACCTTATCTCCAGCCATTCATGAGAAGACAGCTGGTCTTTTCAGAGTCCAGGTTCAGTTTTCAAGAGTAGTAGTTAGAAAACCTATTTTTACTTGTAAGAAAAGCACATTACAGATGGAAATCAATGAGTGACAAACATGCAACCCTACAGTGCCATTGTTACAGAATCAAATTTCACAGTAGAGCTGCACAACACCTTATATAAACATCAGCTAACAAGTGTGTGGCTTCATCTCTCCATGTGCACACCCATCTACCAGAAAGGAAGCAGTACTGGGATAATGGGAAGCCTCCCTTGCCGCAGACCGTAGAAAGAAGATGAGAGTTACTGGAGTAGTCATTTTTTTCCCTTTGCTGGAGGCAGATGAATGAGAGAGTAGTTTTTGGCTTGGCAATTAAGCCCAAGCATAAAAATCATCTGGCTGGCTTAAAATCGTGTGGGATGACAACACAGCATACTAACTTTCACTTTTTCTGCACCTGCATTAGCACAGACAGGCTGCAGCCCCATGTAGACAGCCTTCCCTTTTGATTCCCTGGCTTTTAAAAATGGGAGTGTTTAAGTGAGTTTTGATAGCTGTGATTGTTCTATAATGTTTTATTCTCAATACTCGGTATATACATTCTTCAGCTAGTCCATTTTTAAATCACTTTAGCAGTTAAACTGTCACACTTATGCACAATCTGACACCTTAGAGTCATAGTTTGAATATTTCAGTTCTATTACTTTTAATTCTGTGCCAGTTAATCATATTTTATTTAAGGCAAAATGTTAATCTTCTGATCTTAAAAATCATAGTACTTTACCTTTTTATGGCTGCATATTAAAATAAGGATACTTGCCAATTACCTAGAGCCCTCTTTCCAGGATTAAAATGATAAATTGACAACAGGTCAGCTCAGAATCTCTGCAGTACAACAGTCTCTTTTGCATGCTGCAAATGCCCTCTTCACACTTCCCAGTACCCTAGCTGAAATTAACAGCTAAACTTGTCAATTTACAGCCCACTTGGTAGGATGATCTGACTTTAATTCTGGAACCAAAGCTTAAACAGAAGTATCTTGGCTCCAAAGAGCCCGCTCTAAGAAACCGGCTGCAACGGTTAGCTCAAAAGAGTAGTTACTTGACTTGCAGCTCAGAATCGGGGGTTCTTTGGGAGTCTATTTGGAGGATAGTGTGAAAAGAACAGAACTGAAGTGGATTAGTATTTGGGGTTTTCTTTTTTTCCTGACTCTACTTTTATGCTGCCAAAAACACAGTTGCCACAGTACTTAGTATGGTTGTAGTGCTCAGGTCCCTTTACAGAATCAGGTCCTATATTGCGAGCACTTCCAGACAGGGATCTTGTCTCCATACTTGTCTGCAAAGCAACCAGCAAGTTATTCACTGTATATAAATAACAGAAGTTCTCACAAGTCCAGAACCAATCAGTGTATGTCACCCACTACAACCATCATAGTTTGCCCACATGGCTCCTTATACATAAAATACCTCTTCCCTTCCAGTTCACCAACCCACCGCCCCATCTCTATTCAGTTCCCTCCTTGAGAATCACTTCTTCCACGATATCCACAAGAAGGGAGATAGTTTTGTATAAAAAACAAGGACAAGGACAAATCTGTTTGATGTATTCTCTTCTTTGATCTTCCCTGTATCCTAGCTTTTTTATTTGAGTTTTTGGGGGTTGTGGAATTTCTTTACCTTTGTACTGTATAGGGTCTAGCACATGATTTTTTAAGAACCAGCACTGAATAAGAATAATATACAAATATTAATCCTCACTGTGCCCTGGAAGATAGGTAAGTACTATCCCCATCTGTGGAAGAAGGAAGTGAATTAAATTGCCCAATGTCACACCAATAACTTAGTGACAGAGCTTGAAATGGAACTCAGGAGTTGCTAGTTCCCACTCATATGCTCATTCCATAAGGCCATGCTGCCTCCTAGCAATGTCCTGTATAGCTGGATACTTATTTGTTCCTATCAACATAACTAAACACTGTACTGTAAACTATGGCTGTACCAAAGAGGACCTGCCATCATCTTTCAGAAGCATGGTTTCTAGACCCACAGTCAGTGCAGAGGTAGAGGAAGGGAGTTCACAGGGAACAAATATGGAGTGTTTTGTTTTGTTTTTAAAAGAGTAAAATAAAAAGAGTGATCTTTTACTCTGAAACTCCCCTCATCATTTAGTTATGATTATTGGCACTAGCCTGCCTACACTGTTATCTTCGCCTGCTTTTACTCTCTTAACTTTGGACTTGACCCAATGCTCTTTGGGGCAGGAACTTTTCTTGTGTAAACATGTGACACCAATAATGTAATACGAAATAAAGGGTAACCACCACCTTTTAATTAGCCACAGCCTTTAAACTGGTGATTTCACCAACACCTACAGGATTATGACAACTTTGTGTTTTAAAAAAACCTAACAAATTGATGAGAGGATTCCGTGGACATTTCAGTTGCCTGGTCTTCTCTCCAGAAACTGACATCTTCTCCAATCCTGCAGCCTCTGTTCAATGGTGGTCAATTATTAAGAAAGTAAATCCAAGGCCTGGTGAAGTTTGTTTAAATTGATAACTTGCTTTATACATCAAAATTGAGTTGATATACAAAGTAGTCCCCTCCGTGGGTACTATCTCCTCCATGAGGAAAATGCAATTCCCCACCCACCCTAAGGTATTTGTAAAAACATTTTAGAGTGACTGCTAAGGTTGAGAATGAAGTTTTACTTCATACAGCTATTTAGAGTGAGACAAACTATATCTAAAAAGTGCAGATATGCTTTTTTTTATTTCCTTTGCACTTCAGGGAAGGGGGAGGGAAAAGCATCTCTGATTTGTATATTAAAGCACAAGCATCTGTCCTACTGATGATATTCTAGGGAAGCACATTAGCATAAAATTTAACGATGTCAAATAAGTGGATGTGAAATAGGGACTGCGTAAAGACACTATTTCCAAGCCTGACAGAAACATCACTGTTTAGAAATGCAAATGAAACCATTATGTTCAATAATTATATGAAAATATGAACAGTTCAGCATGTTTTCCAGCCCTGATGGCGGTTAATGGGATGTACGCTTATGTAAATAACTACTATTAAAGCTAATGCTGAAAAAAACTAATAAATTCATACTAAAGCAACTGATTTAGTACGCTTTTAAACCCCAGCAGTGCTCACTTATTAGAAAGGAGTGCATTCTTATGTTTAGAACTCATTACTGTTACAAGTCACTGCAACTCCATCAATTACCATGCATTAATGAAAATGGGACACATACAAAAAAAATTATTGCCTCTCAGCAGTTTTCTTTAAAGACAAAATATAGGGGTATTACCATCATGGGGCCTTGAGGGGAACTTATCAGCAACGTAATCTTTATTATTACAACTGTACTCCCTGTGCTATAACCTTGGGGGATTTTTTGTCCCAAGAAGGGCTAACCTTATGTAAAACTTTTGACATATTTACAATGCAAGCAGCTGTGTTACCACCAATAAAAAAAGATTTTCACTATTAAAAAGGCATTTTTAAAAACTGAAATTTGCTCTAGTATGTTAGTTGAAAAACATGGACATGGAAAGAAAAATTATTATTTTCAAAGCCAAAACATGAAAGTGTAATGAAAACAGAATTAAGTGGCAAGGGCACAGATGGTAGAGTTCTGAGATACTCTTCTGCCTGGGTAAATTCCACCCAGAGTTTTACATTTATACTTTTAATGACCTCCTGGAGAACACTGGAATTAAGACTTCTCAGGAACACGGTGTATTTTTCTTTGGTTGGTTGCTCTATTTCCCTAATGTTTTTCAAAAAGTTGTTGACTTTCTTGTTCAAAAGACCACAATTCTAGCTGGAAACAAAGTAATGTCAGCATAGCAAGGTGTAAGCTATAGAACCCCTCTGGAAATTAAAAGCTGAGATTTATCCAGTATCTAACATTTCACAATTATCCCCCCTTTTTTTTCCAAGCATCCTCAGAAAATTAGATATTATTCTGGCACCCACTAGACGGTAATAAGCACATCAAAGCTGGAAATGTCTTCCCATTAGTTTGTATTGCCTCTCGCTATTTAAAATTAAGGCCAGACACTGAACAAGATCCCAGCCCTACAAATTACTGTATGTGAAAGGACTGCTGCACCCACGCAGAGCCCCACTGAAATCAAATGGTGCTTTATGCTAGCAGAGTAATTCATCTGTGTTCAAAGCTGCATTCTAGGACCAAAGGTGGCTGTATAGGCTATGGATCACTCCCCATAAGTGCAAAGTCAACAAGACTACAGACTGAACTGTAGAATCCTACACTGTAGAAAGAGGGGAAAAAAAAAATAGGTAAGTTAAGTTAGTACGCAGCAAGGTGGGGTGTAAATCTACAGCACACTAGCTTGCCCTGTGGACCTTCAAAGAGTGGTAGGTCAAAGCATACTACAGATCTTTTCGTATACGGTAGCAGGGTCCACAGTTGCACAACAAGCTAGAGCATTCTAGATTTGCACCCAAGCTTAGTGTGCTTAAAATCGCCATATACACAAGCCCTTATTCTATTCATCTGGCATGAGCTAACAGGAAACAAGATTATTCTTGAGTACAGGCAGATCACACAGTCCACGCGATCAAAGTTAAATAAATATTACAATTCATTTCAGACAATGTTCTCTCCACTGTAAAGACAGAGAGAGGCCGTTCCTGTCCTGAGGAACTTACAATTTAAAAGACAAAAGACCAGACAAGAAGGCACTGAGAGAGACCAAGAGGATGACAGCATACAATAGCAAACTAATTTGTTCACCCCGTAAGGCTAACACGCACGGTAACAATTACGATCACTATGACAAATGTTGGGGGAAAACCAGATCTCATTGCTTTCACTGAACCCCTCTGTCCTAAGGGAGAGGGGGGAAGTGTTTTGTCATCTAGACCATTAAAACTATTTCACAAGCGAAGGCCATTCTAAGGTTAAAAACAGTAAGACAAAATTGCTACTGATTAATAATAAAGCCATTCATTTTATTCTTCAAATCTAAAGTAATTACAAGCCAGAGTATGGCAAATGGATTTAGCTGAAGTCATTACGTCAGAAGACTCCTTTAAAGAAGAACAGTAATTTAAAACACTAAACTGAATAATGAACTCTCCTGAACAACAATTATTATGGGATTGATTTATTGAAAGTGCATTTAATCATGTACGAAATGTTTAAACTTTCCAAAATAGTTCAGGGAGACTGCAACACCAATAGCAGAGTCAGCCCAATTACAACTGAGGACCTAAAGCAGACAGGGAATTTATTGAGTTTAGAACAATAAAGTACGTCAATCTCTCTAAATCCACATTTCTACTCAATTTGTTACAGTACAGACCCATTAACAATCTCATTTACCATTTGTGCCTCCTTTTAGGAGGCCTCAATCTCTGTTTTCATATGGGTCCAAGTGTTACCAAGTAGAATGCAACTCAGAAAAGATGTTCTGGGAGCTCACAGCTCTAAATCTAGCAATGTTTCACCTGAAAAGGTTCAGCAACATTAAAAGAATACACCTCTACCTCGATATAACGCTGTCCTCGGGAGCCAAAAAATCTTACCGCGTTATAGGTGAAACTGCGTTATATCGAACTTGCTTTGATCCACCGCAGCCCCGCCCCCCCGGAGCGCTGCTTTACCGCGTTATATCCGAATTCGTGTTATATCGGGTCGCGTTATATTGGGGTAGAGGTGTAGTTGGAACAATCCACCCAGGTAAGTAGCATGGTTAGTTTGCATAATTCTGTGGATATGGTTAAATTGGCAGTTAGTGCATGTCCTCCTCAGTAAACACCAGTTTTCCCAGAGTGGAATGAGTTTATTGACCTATGTAGGCTTATTCTTTAGGGTGACTGCACATGACTTGGGATCTCACTGCTGCCCTGACAGCAAAGGGTCTATCTCAGATGATTTCAGACAATATCTATAGATGGGCACACTCTGGATCTTACTTTTGGTTCAGGATCAAAAATGGCTGGAGTAGGTGAATATTACATCTGTGCAAGATGCAACTCAGCTCCCAGCATGAAGAAAGATTCCTGGTATCTCAAATGAAGAGTACTATACAGCCTGTGGGCTGCTACCAATAACTACAGGATGATGACTCATTGTCTTCAGCCATCAAAACAGTGGCTCAAAAATATTCTACTGTCAGCCTCAAGGATCACCTTAATATACGAATGGCCTGAAATGTGTAAGAACTCTGGGGCCAATGTTAAAAAGCAAGCAGCAGTCATCATTCGCCAAGGCAGACTCCATGAAGTCTTATGCCATGGCTTTTGGATGAGGGAGGGTTCCTCCTCCTGCATCGGAAGACAGCCAGCAAAACTGTCCCAAAAATTTCAGTCTGAATCCCAAAGCCATCAGCTCAGTTTCTCTCTTCCCAAAACCATACCCATAAATTTAAAAGGCAAATCACACAGACAAAATCTGTACCTGGAACGTTAACAAAGCTCCCACAGATTTCAATGGGGTGTTTTGTGACTAATGCTTTGAAATTTTACTCTAAAAATTCTGATTTATACATAGTTAAAGCTGATAGTCAGACTTTAAACTCCCCTGGTTAATCCTAAACATTGCAACACCAGTGACAGACAATGTGGTCACCTTTTGTTCTAAAGCATTTATTTGCAGTCTATCAGCAAGAGGGATTTAATTAAGACCAAACATTCAGCTTTAAATGAATTTACAGGCTTTGATATGTTTAAACACTTATTTTAATGTAGGTTGTGCCTGGTGTTAAGTTTAGGAGTTCATAAAAATTTCAAAACGTATTATTTACCCAGTAGTCCTTGACTGATTCTTATACGTTTAACAAGTTCCTAAATACATATAACAAGTTCCTAAATATATATATTATTTAACTGGTGCTGCCATTACGGTCTAGCATATAAATATTCAGGGACTTTTTAATACGCTGAGCTTTTATCCAATAGACCATAATGGTTGCTTGGAAATATTTACTAGTGGCAAGCCAATATCATCACTAAGGGAAGGACCTTCAAAGACTGAGGCACTATGAATGATAGAGAATGCGGAGTTACTCATTTGTCATTGTTTCTGCTCTTCCCCCTTCTCCCTCCCCCTCTCCTTCCCCCCATCATCTTCCCATCATCAAACACCTTATATCACTGTAGCATGTATCCATACATTAGAAAGCAAGGAAACCAAAAAAAAATATCAATCAGCACTGAACTGTATAAGCTATGGCTACTCAGTTCCCTTAAACTGAAAAACAGAAATGAGGAAAAAGTTATTAATTTCCAGTCATTCTGCAACAGTGGATTTGAACTTCAGTATTATTAAATCTAGACAAAGAGTAACAAAAACCTTGACATCAGGCTTTTCTCTGAGATACCTCTCTTTAAACAATTTCTAATAACCAGTGGGGGAAATTCACTCTGAAGCGCTGAAAATGCATCCATTCATCAAATAAGCTCGGTAACATCGCTCAAAAAAGTGATTCATGTTAGGGTGAGGTCCAATATTAGAGATTTCTTTTGAATTCCGGACAGTTAAAGTTACAGCCAAAGGCCAAGATTTTCAAAAATTGGTGCCTGAAGTTAGGTTTCTAACTCCTTATTTGATACATAAATAAGCAGCCTGACTTTCAGAAGTGCTGAGTACCCAGCAGCTCCCAGTGAACTCCTGCAAAAAGCAGTCCCTCTTCTGTTTCAGGTCTTTTCCTGCTTGCCTTTCATCTCTTTCCTGAAAGGCCAGACAGAGTGGGGGGAAAGAGACACGCAATAGAACTTAGGTATGAACTTTAGGAAGGAGAGATAGAGGGCATGACTGTCAGATGCATGTGCAAACTTGCACAGCTTATTCGCATGTGCACTTACCACAGCTGTGCACTCAAATCAGGTAATTTCATAAACAGTCATGTGCACCTCTGACCATTTCCTGGAGCAGTAACAGAGCATGCAAATTAGGAATGCAATTGCATGCACAAATATCTGATAACTAGGCCCCAAAACACAAAAAAATTATGTGGGTTGGCAGAGGCTTCTGTGTAAGGGCTCTATCTTTATTATCCTCTGTTTCTTGGTTGGCAGCAACACACAATTTTATATATGGGATCATCCGAAACAAGGCTGGGGAAATGGAGGATAAAAGTCAATTTATTTTCCTTTTATCTTAAAAATGAAGGCGGAATCTCTGAGATTTAGAGAAGCACAACGCAGGGTGGGATCAGAAAATCCTCAGCACCGATTCTTGCTCTTCCCACCAACTAAGTGAATGGCACTGAGCAAGTCACTTAACTTCTTTATGATGTTCCTTTGGAAAATTGGGGCTAATCATACATTCCGGAGGTGTTGGGCAGATAATTTAGTGCTTTTCACACAAGAGCTATAGAAATGCATAGTTTTGTGATTATATTAGAAAACTTATTTCGTTAAAGGTTTTTCAGATGATACCACATAAGAAGCGAATCTATTCATTCTTTGAGCAAGTTAGTATTCTATAATCTCACCTTTCCTAAAAGAATGTTTCTATAACAATGTAATATTGATAGTAAAGTACTTGTTAAACTTTTGTGAAACCAGTCAGTAAGAAAAAATAGCCTTAAGCAGTTAGTGTTAAAAACCAACATGCGCACAGCACTAGAGATAAATCTTAGATTAGCTGAATTAATATTGACAAGGATTTGTTATGTAAACTTGACTGCTGCTTCAAATCAACAGATCATGTTCTGTCCTAATTTGAGAGATGTAAAAAATATCCAGGTACACTCCCAATGTAAAAATTTTAACTGAGGTCTATAAGGTTGATGGGCAAAAAATATTTTGAATAAAGGAGAAGTGGAAAGGAGTAATTATAATAATATAATATATGGAGATATATAGAGCTAGAAGGGACCCCGAGTCCAGTCCCCTGCCTTCACTAGCAGGACCAATTTTTGCCCCAGATCCCTAAGTGGCCCCCTCAAGGATTGAACTCACAACCCTGGGTTTAGCAGGCCACTGCTCAAACCACTGAGCTATCCCTCCCTTCCAATTCAATCTGGAAACTTAGCATCCACTAAGAAACCATATTTTTCCTCCAAACACTCCAAATCATTTGAGCAGGGAATAAGAGTTATTGTCAAACAAATTTTCTTCCTACAGTCCAGAACCAGAAGAAGTTTCATTATACAAAGGTTCTTCCTCTCCACCTCCTCTACATTTGAGGAATGTTGATTCCAATCCTCACCCTCACAAAAAATCTTGAAGTTGGTTTGCCTCCACGTTTATGCCTTAGCATCAGCAGAAGAAAAAGCAAAGTTTATCTGCTGCAGCTGAGCCAGCAAGAGAGGCCACAGAGCAACAAACATTGGTTTAATAAGTCTTGCAATAACAGTGCCACTTATTTCTTAATGACAGAATTATTATTGTACATTTTTCAAAGGTGCCCATCACTATAGGAGAAATAGTTGTCTTTAAAAAGATATTTATAATACAGAGGCTCTCCCCCCAGTGTCTGGACATAGGTCATATTTGGGCCCTAAATTACTGATAGCAAGTATCTGCTTCATATGACTTGAATATTTATCAGACTTCTATCTAAAAGATTACAACCAAGTCTCAAAGATCAGGGGAGGGGACATGTTCCCCAACTGGGCCAGGAGCAGTGTCTTAGTGGGAAAATCAGGCCACCTCCTCCCCAGCTTTTGGAAGGAAGAGAAAGAAATAGAGTTTGGCAAAGCTATAAGCAACTGAAAGGAGGGTTTTATAATGGGTAGTGCCAAACCACCTTAAAAATAGGTGGTGCTACCAGCCCTGACTACAATATGTGCCCTCTTATGCTTGGGAACTTTATGTCTTACTCTGCCAATGATTCAGACAGAGCACTGGGCAGGGCTGTCATCTGTTCAATTTTATTCACCAATGGAAAGTACTCAACTGAAGTGTGTTTTCAAGCCTTGGCCACTAAGTATGTAGAAAAAGCTTTTAGTCTCGTGTTTTCAAAGGTTTTGATTTGTATCGTTCTCTAACCAAATAGTAGAGATGAGTATAGTAACCAAATAGTTCTCTAACCAAATAGTAGTCATGAGATTGGTTCGAACCAGATTCTAATAAAGACGTAAGTCCATTTCTCCCTATTCTGAGAAACTGCTCAAAGCTCAATAACAAATTCTGTGTAACTCACTAATTCAGTGTGAATTCCCCTTCAGCTTCTTGCATGCAACATTGAGTCAAAATAGAATCTGGCTCATTTACACATTTACTCGGACAGCCTGGTCCTCCAGAACTCCCTCTGAACTTCTACACCTTAGAATTGAGCCATTTAGTACACAGTAAAGTGCATCCTCATTGAGCTAGTTATTGCTTCTACGAAAATAAAGACATTTCTCTATAAAGAGAAAGCCAAGATAATGTATAAGTTCCACAGTAGTTTCTTTCTGATATTCAAATTAACCCCAGGGAAGGCTGAAACTATAGTTGGTTTGATATTTGCCTCTAACAGACTAGAGAGATTAGTTTGCTATTGTAGGGCACTTCTAAGTGCTCAGCTGAATACAATGGTTTGTTAGTATAGAGCTAATTACATTAAGTTTTCTAAAAAAGAACAAGGTAGGTCAAATTTTGAGTCTACCAGCCTTCAGAGGTTCTCTTTAAATTATTATATTCCTGGCACCATCTATGCAAATAAATTCCCTGTGCATTTGAACAGAACTTGAAGTGGTATCGCTTTACTTGTCAAATAGCAAGAATTTGTATTCAACTTCAGTAAGTCTTTTATACAGCTCCTAGGCACTGGAACAGACTTCAAGAGGTATGAAATTAACTGATCGGAGTTATGTGGAAGATTTTGAATCATTCATGTATGATGGATAACTGTTCCCATAGTTAAAATTATATTGTTTTAAATTATATCCTTGTTTTATGTTCATAGGTTTTATAGTTTTATATAGTGTAAAACTGCATGTATTAACAGTCTGCCATCTTTGCCAGACTTCTCCTGGAAAAGATGTTTATGACTGAACAATCCATTTCACTTAAAGGTTTTTAAAAAAAAAAAAAAAAAAAAAAAAGGAGGGGGTATATTTCCTTCCCAATGACTAACAGTCATTAGCATTAATGGAAGTTACATGTACATATTCACCAATACAGATAATATTCCCCCAGAGCGTGAATCTCACTTAAATTCATAAGCACATTAAGACCCAAGAACTAGAACACTCTATCACAAAATCCTGACCCTACTGAAATCAATGCAAAAGTACAAACCGTGGTCCCACTGAAGCCAAGTCTGAAGTTAGAATAGCTTTGCAAATGTGTTGTATTCTGTGGCACAAACACGTGTCTTGATATTTCTCAGCAGCTACATCATAGTCAGCAAATCTTATCAGCCTGTATGTCATTCAGCGGTACAGAGAATAGTTTCTTTTATCAAAATTAATGCCACTGTATTAATCAAACCCTCTCCTGTGTTCCCTGTTGGGATTGTTCGTTAGCCTTCTGAAGGTTTAAAGTAGAAAGGCCGCCGTGTAAGAATGAGGATTTGGGCGATGGAATACAAGACAGACCAAGGCTCCAATGTATTTCAGAAGTCCCCTGTATGCTCAATCTTGTTATAAACCAAGGCCCTGATCCTGCAATCAGATCCATGCAGGCGGACCCCAGTGCATGGATCTGTGCAGGTCACAGTCCAGCATTGGGACCCAAATGGGCTTTTCAATTTTTAATATAGGTCTAAACTGCATAATTTGGATCCATTACTCTTTTTTTAAAATGTTTGGTGTCATTAATACTACTTTGTGAACCTCTGCCAGTATGAGCTGGCCAAACCCCTGATCTCAAGGTTTATTTTATTTTAATGCCTTCAGTGTAAATTCTGTCTCTGGACACTGAAAGTACTGGAAAGCCATGTGAAAGGAGCTTTAGACCTCAATTACAACCCTCTAACAGGATTAAGTGAAAAAAATCTATAACCATATTTTAATGCATAAACTCCTTATTGTCATTTGTAGTTGACAAATATCTATTTCATAGCAAAATAACATCACAGGAACAGCTGGATGGCAGTTTCAAGCTCAAATGAACCAGCAGCACATGCTGACAAGTCATCTCTGATTGCTTTTGAATGGCAGCACATGCAGATTTATTCCCTGCTATAAATTAGAACAATTATTTCTCTGCAGTTCACTTGTTATTTCAGACAGTGAATCCCACCACACATTGTTTCTTGTTTTGTTTTTTTAAAAAGGATATCTTCCCTTTCCTTGATGATAAGTTCATTCTGCTCCTCTAGCTGTCTGATCTTCTTCTCAAATGACTCCTGTTCTGCTCTCAGTCGCTCCTCTGTCTCTTCCTTTTCCTCACTTACCCTGAAATGATTAGAGAGAGACCAATGGCCCTGTCAGAGCGAAATAAAATACATGACCACGACCACAGTGCCTAATTTCCAATCTTTCCAGGGAAACTTTATCCGTCACCAATCCACCTCCTCCGCCCGTAACCAATTTAGGCCTTCATCTGGCTATTTCCCCCAACTTTGAAGTGAAATATACATGTGACTTTATGCAAGAAAACTTTTCAAGTAGGTTAGTCTCATGGAGGGCCGGGGAAGAGGGCTGCATGTAAACTACCAAGCAAGGACCCAAAGCTTTGAGCAATTAGATCTGTGCAGAGTGACCCTTGTGACCATAATGGAGCCATACTGAGGTCCATACAAGAGTAAAGAGCCTACCCATACAGATCCAGTTGTAGGATCAGGGCCCAAGACAGAAAGAGTTTCAGAACTTTTTTCCATTTCTAATCTTTCAAGCAGAACATTGTTTGTTTGCACATGTTTTCACCAAATAAAAAGTTTTATAGACACCAGATTTTCTTCTGCCAAATGCTTAGGTATTAATACATCAGCAATTGCTTTTGTCTTGGCCCTGAGGCCTTGTATCTTGTTGCTTGGTATAAATAACTGGACAGCAATTAAAACATGACAACGTAAGCAAGGTTTGCAATGATAATTTATTTTTCATTTCAAAGTGAACTCCAAAGAGAAGGGGAAAACACCCAAATTATTCTGGCATCGTGTAGGCTGAAGATTATTACCCACAGACTATCCCCAAACAACTCCTACCTATGCTAAAAATGTGGCTTGGAAATCTTGGCTCTGTAAAAGCTCTCCAAAAAATGCTATTTGCTTTAGACGGATAAACAACATAGATAATGCTCTTCACTTCTGTAGTTCCTTTCGCTGAAGGATCTCAAAGTGTTTTACCAATGTTCAGACCCACAGTTGCCATGAGGAAGATAACGGGATCGAATCACAATGTGTAGAAAGGCCAAGAAACTGACCACGTTTCAGCTTACTTTACTTGGAGGAGGAGGTTTTAGGGCAAGAAGGAGGGCCTGTTCCTTGCGACAAATGGGAAGACATAGGTTGCCAGACTCACTGATGTCCCAAGATCTTCAGGGAAATCAGGAACAGGCTCTGTCATCCATGTAGCACCCTAACTCACCCATAGGGGGCGTGAAGGTATTTCAACATTTCAGGGAGCAGCCACAAAAATGTTAATTGGGTCGGCATTCTCCAATACAGGAAAATCCACAGTGGGGGTGAGGTTGAATGCCATGGCCAGGAGACACCTGCCAGGCTCCAACCCCCAACCTTAACTATAGTTCAAACAAAGATTGTACAGAATGAGAAGTAGCCACCTGACAGGGCTGATGCTAAAGCTCAAATCCCTGCTCTCCAAACCCAAGGCCAGAAAATAAAAGTATAAGGGGATGATTTGACCCTGTATCTACACCACCTTTACAGTGAGGCAATCTGAGGCTCCAGAGCTAACCATTAAGTGCAGTTTTTTATATCATACATGGCAAGAGATGACTGTGGTGTCAAACCATTCCAGCAACAAAGGGCCTATGCCCATTTTCTTGTCCTACACAATTCTACACAGTGGTGGTTGTTCACCAATCTAGGTCCACCACAAGACTGGTTCACGTGGGGATGCACACACCAGGAGGAGGAAAGCAATGAATGTGGAGAAAGCTACATGACCCTGAATCCACCCCCAGGTCCCATGAATATTTGCTCCTACAGCTGTGAATAAGACAACATATGTCTATCATCCAACCCTGCTCCCAGAGAGAGCTCTAATGCAACTAGCTACAGGAGCAGCAAACATCACTTTAGGCTCAGGCTTTTGCAGCTCATCAGTATTATCTTCTTCTTTCTGAACCTACAGCACTTATTTCATCTGCAGTACCACATATGGCCTAGCTCCATACAGATGCCTGCACTCCAAGCAGCATGTAGCTTTCCGGCAAGTAGGAAACAGGGAGGAGGAACCACAAAGCAAGAGAGGAGAAGAGAACAAACAATAGAAAGGAAAGCAACTATACACACAAATGAGACAGGGGGGAAAAAAAAGGCAGAAAAGGTGATGAGAAAAGGAACAGAAGAGAAAAAAGGTGACAGCACTTGCAATGAGGGGACATAAAGGACGATGATCATCTGCTAATTGCAAGGGTGATGCTGCACCAAAAAAAGGTTGGACCAACTGATATGAGCACAGGGCCACGCTAATTTACAACAGAAGTATTCAAACGGGACAAAGCATTATAAAATGCACTGTAGGGAATGATTCTGTATAGGCCAAAGAGGATAGGAACCAAATCTAATGGGTTTTGCCCATCTCTATATTCTGTGCTTTTTTTATTTGTATTGTCTGCATCGTGTTCATGTGCTGCACTGCACTTTGTATTTAACACACAGCAGAATGCACAGGCAGTTCAGTCATGCTCTTTGATACATGTTGCCACGTATCTTGTGCATTAAATGACAGAGCAGTAAGCGATGTCACAAGATACGTGGCAGTATATGCTTATGTACCACAAAGCAAGAGACGGTCCATAAAGGGCACATAAGATACAGAAGACATTACTCACAAGAGGTAGCAAAAGGAAGTCAAGGAAAAGGAATACAAGTGCTCTGTCAGATTATGCTGGATTTATGTCACATCCCGTACAAGGCTCAATGAGATTATTATTTACTTATCGCACTGCCTTCCCTTGGAAATAACAAATGGTTTTTATTAGTATTGGGAAGGACTTTGCTACCAAACTAAAAAAAACTTTATTCAGTTTGTGGTGTTTTGAAATAGGATTTTCACCAGTCTTTTCTTCTTTCTGGGGTCAGAAAGACAGCTGAACCTGCAAAGGGCAACAACACTTCTATCATCCCATCTCCTAATATACATAGCGTCTGGACTCTGTTGTCATTGTTCATATGAGAAAATGCATTATTACTGGCTGAGAACAAAGACAACAAACCAATAAAACAATTTCAAGGTTTACTGCTACAACTGCAATCTATCTTCTTGTGCAATTTACATTCAAACCCCTTGGCACAGGATACAAAAAACCTTTGCTCAAGATACCTTTTAAATTTAGCTCAGACTTGGTAACTTTAACAACTACATAAGGTCCTGCATATTTTCTACTAAGGGTCTTGCAGAATGAAGACATATTTTCAGTATACCAGCAATGGAAGAAAATCCTCATATGATCATAACTGCCACTAGATCAGTGTTTCCCCGGCGGTGGGTTTAGGTACTGCTCACAGTTTGCCAGGCACATGGCCGTCCAGCACAGAGACAAAGGAAAACATTTTCAATAACACCAAAAAGCGACAAGGTCCCAAGTCCTATTTTCAAAAGTGATTTAGGAGCCCATGTCTCATTGACCTTCAATGGGACTTAAGTGCCTAGATTTCTCTTGAAAACTTTACCCAAAAGCCCTGCTTTGAAGAGCTTAAAAACCCATGGATTTGACCCTGCAAAGGGATCCACCTGTATGGAACCTTACGTTTGTGCAGAGTCTGACTCTTCAGGAGGCATGCAGAATTAAGAACTAAATAGACAACAGATGGGATCGGGGGAAAGGATGTGACATCAAAAGCAAATTAGTAAAGCCACCATCTATTTTGTTCACTTCACTGAGGGGAAGACCAGGGCTCACAGCTCTCAAGAAAATAGTGTCTTAAGGACGGGATTGGCTTTGAAAGTGACAATCAGAGCATCCTGAGCAAGGCAGGACAGCAGCGGGGGCAGCAGCACAAGACAGAGCAGGGTCCAGCCTGCACAGTGGGGATGAAAGGTAACCAGGGGGCACCAAGCAAAATACAGCTTTACAGGTGATTAAATAAGCTCTCTTTATCTTGAAGGTAACCTCCACCCCTAACTCGCTGCTGGGTCTGCAGTCCAGGAACACATCTAAGGCCTGAATAAACAGCAGCTGCAGGGCCAAATACTAACCAAACTCAGTGTAATTAAAGGCAATGGTAGGTAGTGGGAAGACAACGGACAAATGGAGTGGTCTATGCAGTCAAGCTGAAAAGAAGGCAGCAGAGAACCTGACAGCCCTACAGAACAAAGCAATCATCCTCTGTGATGTCAGGACATCACCATGCGCACTGTCAGGTGAGCTGGGGATATGAAAAAAAGAATTAGATAAGTTCATGGAGGTTGGAAGGGACCTCAGGAGGTCATCAGTCCAACCCCCTGCTCAAAGCAGGACCAATCCTTGCCAGCAAGTTAAAGAAGTATGGGCTGGATGAATGGACGGTAAGGTGGATAGAAAACTGGCTAGATGGTCGGGCTCAACGGGTAGTGATCAATGGTTCCTTGTCTAGTTGGCAGCCGGTATCAAGTGGAGTGCCCCAAGGGTCGGTGCTGGGGCCGGTTTTATTCAATATCTTCATTAACGATCTGGAAGATGGTGTGGACTGCACCCTTAGCAAGTTTGCAGATGACACTAAACTGGGAGGAGTGGTTGATACGCTGGAGGGTAGGGATAGGATACAGAGGGACCTAGACAAATTAGAGGATTGGGCCAAAAGAAATATGATGAGGTTCAACAAGGACAAGTGCAGAGTCCTGCATTTAGGACGAAAGAATCCCATGCACTGCTATAGACTAGGGACCGAATGGCTGGGCAGCAGTTCTGCAGAAAAGGACCTAGGGGTTACGGTGGACGAAAAGCTGAATATGAGTCAACAGTGTGCCCTTGTTGCCAAGAAGGCTAATGGCATTTTGGGTTGTATAAGTAGGGGCATTTCCAGCAGATCGAGGGATGTGATCATTCCCCTCTACTCAGCACTGGTGAGGCCTCATTTGGAGTACTGTGTCCAGTTTTGGGCCCCACACTACAAGAAGGATGTGGATAAATTGGAGAGAGTCCAGCGGAGGGCAACAAAAATGATTAGGGGGCTGGAGCACATGACTTACGAGGAGAGGCTGAGGGAACTGGGATTGTTTAGTCTGCAGAAGAGAAGAATGAGGGGCGATTTGATAGCTGCTTTCAACTACCTGAAAGGGGGTTCCAAAGAGGATGGATCTAGACTGTTCTCAGTGATAGAAGATGACAGAACAAGGAGTAATGGTCTCAAGTTGCAGAGGGGGAGGTTTAGGTTGGACATTAGGAAAAACTTTTTCACTAGTAGGGTGGTGAAGAACTGGAATGGGTTACCTAGGGAGGTAGTGGAATCTCCTTCCTTAGAGGTTTTTAAGGTCAGGCTTGACAAAGCCCTGGCTGGGCTGATTTAGTTGGGTTTGGTCCTGCTTTGAGCAGGGGGTTGGACTAGATGACCTCCTGAGGTCCCTTCCAACCCTGAGATTCTATGATTCTATGAATCCCCAGATCCCTAAATGGCCCCCTCAAGGATTGAACTCACAACCCTGCGTTTAGCAGGCCAATGCTCAAACCACTGAGCTATCCCAGGTCCATCAATGGCTATTAGCCAGGATGGTCAGAGGCACAACCCCATGCTCTAGGGGACCCTAAACCTTTGACTGCCAGAAGCTGGTACTGGATGATTGAGGATGGATCACTCAAAAAATTGCCCTATTTTGTTAATTCCCTCTGAGGCATCTCACATTGGCCACTGCCAGAAGACAGGATATTGGACTAGATGGACCACTGCTCTGACCTAGTATGGCCATTTGTATGTTTTTATGAATAAGTTGGCAATGGCCACCCCAACAGCAAATATACTACCACTATACTGAACTGGATAGGCAGCTCCACACAGCTGTGTACAACTTAACGCCTGCCATACCTATGGCTACAAAGTCCACAAATCAACTGTAGCAACACTCCCCAGCAGTTAACATCGCCACGCCACATATACTGATTAAACCTTATCCTGCATGCTGCTGTCGCTCTATGGTCCACAGTACAGCTGTGTCACCATCAATGCTTGCTACTGAGGTGTATGCAGAGGACTGATGAGTGTGCACCCCCTCAGACTTCCTTCTATATCCTCTTGGGTCCCCTAAAGATTCCCTTTAATCAAGTAAAAAGCAACAGAGAGTCCTGTGGCACCTTTAAGACTAACAGATGTATTGGAGCATAAGCTTTCGTGGGTGAATACCCTCTTCGTCAGACCTTTAATCAAGGTTTCTATTCTCTTACCCAGGCGTCAAGACGGGGAGACTATAGTGTGTTTAAGTGCAGAAGGCTGGAATGTCGTTGCCTCGGTAACGCTCTCCAGGTTGCTAAGCTGTTACAGCTGCTCAGTGCTTCTGTTCTTGGAGCTCCAGTGTTATCAGCACAAGCAGATAGCGCAGCCTGCTAATTAATGTTACTCATAAAAGAAAGACCATAGGCACAGTTCAGGGACAAATGCACTCAGCCAGGTTTATAGCCCTCAAGGCACAGTCCTAGCGTCCCATAGGAGCTACAGGTACAGTACCATATGAGTGCCCTGTGGCAAGGAGCAGCTCAGTCAGCAGCCGGAATTTCTGTAGTCCCCTCGGCCACACAAAGGGTTATGGCGAGGTACCCCAAAATTGCTAGACAAACAATTTACATACCACCTTACTTGTTTCATGACATCTGCTTGTTACCTCTCCTTGTATCTTGTTCCTGATGTCTTGGGCAAAACATCCCTATTCACAAGGCTTAAGTTCAGCCGGAGCTGTCTGGAGGGGAGCTCCAGTGCACCCCAGCAGGGCTGAATCCCCGAGCCCTGGAGCCTCCACCCCCAGGAGGGCTGAAGCCCCGAGACCCCCCTCCCCGCAGCTGAAGCCCAGACTCCTGTCGCCCTGCAGGGCAGAAGCCCCGAGCTTCCCCCCACCGCCAGCCCAGCAGCTGAAGGCTGAAGCTTGGAGCCCCAAGTCCCCACTTCCTCCCCCTGCTAGGCCCTGGAGTTTTTATAGCATGTTGGTGGGGTTGAGGAGCCCCTCCGGGAAACTATGAGAATTTAAGCCGTGTCTATTCATCACTTCTGTCAAACCCTCTTATCTTGTGCTAGGTCAGGAGGTACCTGTGCTAATCTTTTGGAATGTGTTCACATACTTACCCAGTGCCTAGTACTTCTTAGGAGTGCCTGTGTTTTAGCAACACTAGCAGTACCTTTGCTAAGTTCATGTACCAGACAGTAAACTTGTAAGCATCTGCTTTAATACATCACCTGACTTTGGTTCACAGTCACAGGTCTTGCACCAAGCCCTGTGCTCCAGGCTCTCTTTCTCTCTACTACATATAGCAGGGGTATTTAAAAACTGGGCACCTTTCCAAAGGCGGCACGCGAGTTGATTTTCAGTGGCGCTCACACTGCCTGGGTCCTGGCCACCGGTCCGGGGGGCTCTGCATTTTACTTAATTTTAAATGAAGCTTCTTAAACATTTTAAACTCTTTATTTACTTTACATACAACAATAGTTTACCTTCAGACCAGTGGCACCGCCGTGGGCATCCGCATGGCCCCACAATATGCCAACATTTTTATGGCTGCCCTGGAACAACGCTTCCTCAGCTCCCGTCCACTCACGCCCCTTCTCTACCTACGCTACATCGACGACATCATCATCATCTGGACCCATGGGAAGGAGACTGGAAGAATTCCACCACGATTTCAACAGCTTCCACCCCACCATTAACCTCAGCCTGGACCAATCTACACAGGAGGTCCACTTCCTTGACACCACAGTACAAATAAGCGATGGTCACATTACCACCACCCTATACCGAAAACCCACCAACCGCTATGCCTACCTTCATGCCTCCAGCTTCCATCCCGGGCACACCACAAGATCCATTGTCTACAGCCAAGCACTGAGGTACAACCGCATCTGCTCTAACCCCTCAGACAGAGACCAACACCTACAAGATCGTCACCAAGCATTCTCAAAACTACAGTACCCGCACGAGGAAATAAGGAAACAGATCAACAGAGCCAGACGTGTACCCAGAAGCCTCCTACTGCAAGACAAACCCAAGAAAGAAACCAACAGGACTCCACTGGCCATCACATACAGTCCCCAGCTAAAACCCCTCCAACGCATCATCAGGGATCTACAACCCATCCTGGACAATGATCCCACACTTTCACAAACCTTGGGTGGCAGGCCAGTCCTCGCCCACAGACAACCTGCCAACCTGAAGCACATTCTCACCAGTAACTGCACACCGCACCATAGTAACTCTAGCTCAGGAACCAATCCATGCAACAAACCTCGATGCCAACTCTGCCCACATATCTACACCAGCGACACCATCACAGGACCTAACCAGATCAGCCACACCATCACTGGTTCATTCACCTGCACATCCACCAATGTAATATACGCCATCATGTGCCAGCAATGCCCCTCTGCTATGTACATCGGCCAAACTGGGCAGTCCCTACGTAAAAGGATAAATGGACACAAGTCAGATATTAGGAATGGCAATATACAAAAACCTGTAGGAGAACACTTCAACCTCCCTGGCCACACAATAGCAGATGTAAAGGTAGCCATCTTACAGCAAAAAAACTACAGGACCAGACTTCAAAGAGAAACTGCTGAGCTTCAGTTCATTTGCAAATTTGACACCATCAGATCAGGATTAAACAAACACTGTAAATGGCTAGCCAATTACAAAAACAGTTTCTCCTCCCTTGGTGTTCACACCTCAACTGCTAGAAGAGGGCCTCACCCCCCCTGATTGAACTAACCTCGTTATCTCCAGACTGATTCTTGCCTGCATATTTATACCTGCCTCTGGAAATTTCCATTACATGCGTCTGACGAAGTGGGCATTCACCCACGAAAGCTTATGCTCCAATACAACTGTTAGTCTTTAAGGTGCCACAGGACTCTTTGTTGCATTTTACAGATCCAGACTAACATGGCTACCCCTCTGATACTTAACAATAGTTTAGCTATATATTATAGACTTATAGAAAGAGACCTTCTAAAAACGTTAAAATGTATTACTGGCACGCAAACCCTTAAATTAGAATGAATAAATGAAGACTTGGCACAGCACTTCTGAAAGGTTGCTGACCCCTGACATATAGCATCTCTGGTTTTAGAGCCAAGATATCCACGCCCAACAACCCAATCCACATGCTTGGTGAACCACACGGAGAAAGCAGATGAATATCTCAGACTCAGCTACCCTGTTCCCCCAGCTAGGAATCCTCATATCCCCTAATAAAGATGCAACAGGAGGAGGATTTCATCCTCATGCTGTTCCTTAGCACATAGGCACAGCAAACTCTCCATTCTGAGCTCCTTCACGCTCATTGACTGAGGACATGAATTCCATTATACAGTATCTGCCGAGTCAGGCAAGGGCATTCTACATTCTGTGACAATGCTATGCACACATACAGGAAAGTTCTGTCACCCTTTTCAGGTGTGTATAGTAATGTACCTCCAGTTAGATGCAGACACTTCAATCTCATTTTGAGATGTCCAAATGGCCTCTGGACACTTGTGTCCGGGGGCACTGCTATACCAGTGCTCTGCCTTTAACTGAAGATTTAATAAAGGGTGAGGGGCTCAATTTTCTAGGGGTGCCCTCTGTCAACTGAGAGAAGACAAACAGAAAGATCAGGTATTTGTCCTCCCAGTGCTGTGAGGAACAGGACTGCTAATGAATGAGTCTGCATGGTATATGCATCTTATTTGATACTTCTACTCACCCAAAATGCAACTGAATTCCTTGGCTCCACGCACAAACTGTGAGGGCAGGGAGGAAGAATTTGGGGGGTGAGGGTAAAAACAGGAATCAGCAAATCTTCATACCACAGCTGTGAACTACCGCTTGGTGTCACACATATCATATTCCTAGTGAGGATGCTCCCTATTCATGGAAGCTGTCCATCCTGGGAGTCCTCAAAGGATACAACCCCCCATCCACTATGCCAGACATTGAAGGAGAGTGGGCTCTCAAGACTCTTGTATTAGTTGCAAAAACATGTTTCGGTCAAGTGTATTGTGTGGCCACTCCCGCCACTCTACTTAGGAAGTCCCGGAGGCAGTGTCGGACAGATAGCTGGCTGATGCCCATGATATCCCCAACTGTTCCTCTGGAAGGATCCAGGGCAGTTGTGACCCTGTCAAGGAGTGAGAGGGTGTGGATCCTGTGTGTTGCTCTCTCCCCATAACTGCTCTGGGAAGCCTGCATGCAGGAAAGCCTGCATCAATGTGAGGTCAAGGAATGTCTTCCCTGGCTAATAGGTCCTGTGTGGAGAGTAATGGTTTAACTTGTTCCTGCTCATAGAGTCGTGCCACTTGCATCAGTAAGCCAGAAGCAGCTGCCTGAGTACATGGGAACCTCTGAGTGTTTTTCAAACACCCATGGAGCAGCCAGCCCAATGATCATACCCCACTTGCACTGCTCAGTACACAAAGCACTCTGGTAACTTAGCCATGACTAACCCCAGCTCTGAAATTCCTCAAGGAATCAACAATGAGCAGAGCCCCAGCTGGAACATGAAAAAAAGCCACACGGTGCCTGCAAAACCTTTTGAATGTCTAGCATCAGTCACTATGGACAGCGGAGTGATGAGTCCATCCAAATTCTCTAGTTAAAGCGAAGAGGGCATTGGATGTATTTAAAAGGCACATAAAGTACAAAAGATGTGACATAGCAGACAACAGACCAGTTTCATTTGGAACACTCAGTCCAGTTCATGTCCCTTCACCTTAAGATGTAAAAAAGTTTGGATAGGTTCAGAAAAAGACAGAGATGGCTAGGATTTACAAGTGACAGAAGAGTGCAAAAACTATAATTATTTAGCCTCAAAAAGAAGATTAGAAGGGATCTGACTGAGTTCCTTCTTTCAACCCGGTCTTAAAATTCAATTTCATCAAGTCCCTAATTGCTAGTGTGTGGTCAACCCTTGAAATTCCCTGCAGCACAGGTCGGAAGCAAATACTGTAGCTGGAATTTTTCCAAAGGATAGGATAATATTATAGCTAACAACATTAGAACTTAGTCAAACTAAGGTAAAAATAATCCTCTTCCATGTTTCAGTATATTAGCTAATCTTCAGCAGAGTCTAGAAGGAATGCACACACACTACTCCTAGAGGAAATCTACGTCACTGCACATACGTAGAATTTATGACCCCCACATATTTCTTTGCTTCCCCGCAGAAAAATGACTCTCTGATGGGGAAGCAAAAGGAAGCCACAAGAGGAGTCATGTGACCCTCACCAGCAGTACGTTTCGGGTGCCCAAGGCAGTCAGCAGAGAGATAAATCGCTGTGGGGCGGGACTGGGGAAGACCCCGCTAGAGGCTCCTATCCTGTGCTGGGCTCAGCTGCTAATCCTGGCTGGGCTGGGGAGAACGGGACTTCCTCTTCCTGTGCATGGCATCCGGGGCCAGGTCAGACCCACCCCCAAATTTCTCCCCCAGCTGTAGGAAGCTCTGCAAACTCCCCTCCCCAATGCTTCCTGCACCCATCGCTATCCAGCTGCACAGGAAGGGATCACTGTACAGGGAGCTGCTCCCCCATCTGCCCAACCCCTGTGCATCCAGATCCCCTCATATCCAGACCCTCCTGCTGAGACTCACCCCCTCCCTCGCACCCAGAACCCCCTGACAAACCCCACTCCCCCTGCACCACCCCAATGAGCTATCCGCCCCAGGAACTCCACCGTACCAAGAGCCAACCAGCTGCACCTGGATCCCCACCCCACTGAGCCCCCCACACCCAGACAACTACCCTCACTTGGACCCCCCGGCAGAGCCCCACTGCAGCCAGAGCCCCATTGCAGCCAGAGTCCCGCTCCCCCCCCTCCCCCCCAACAAGCCCCTGTGTATCCAGATCCCCCCAGGATCCCTCCCTGAGCTGCCCGCACCCAGATTGCCCCACACAGAACCCTCTCAACCCACACCTGAATTCCCCCACGCTAAGCCCCTCCACACTTGGATCCTGCCTTGCTGAGCCTGCCTGCCCATACCTGGTGCACAAGATCGGTAGTTTCCAAACAATTTCCATCCATGATCCTGTGATAAACATGCAGGAATTATTCTCAGCTACCATGACATTTCCATGCATACAGTGAGGCACAATCAGGACCTATGGAGTTTCTCTCTGGCCAAATGAGGTTTTTATTTTATTATTATTATTGTTTACTGCAGATTCTATCTGGAAATTTTTCAGTATTTTGCTGGTTCTTTTGCTACTACGAAATATCAAATTATGGAGAGTTTTTTTAAAAAGCGAATGAGGTGAGAGGAGTTAGAGTTTAACTTTCCTATCACTCTTGCAAAGGACTTTTAATTACATCCAATAAAAATATGATTAGGTTTAAAAATAAAAGAGAACTAAATATAAAATAATAGTGTTCCACTAATTTTACCTTTCAAAATTAATGTTGCTGCACTTTCTATTTTTCTTCAGAGAAATGTCAGGCAGAAATATCAATCTATCCTCAGGGAAAAATCAAAGCATCTGAGACTTTAAAAGAATCCCGTGTTGAAATGAGTTAGTGCATTGGAATTCAGTTGGGAGCAGTGTATTTTGAGTAACAATGTAATAGAGGGTTTTTTCATTATTAGATTATACACCTATACATCAAACGGTGGGGCCAGCATCTAGAATAGCTACAACATTTGACCATTTGTAAGCAGGCTTCAGTGCAATCTATTCTTCATTACAGCTTAACTAGACATTCTAACACATGGAGTAGTTAAAAATAAAGATTGTATAGCAAAAATTTGTAACAAGTTATTAGGAGGAAAGTATTCCAGTGGATGATGAGAATAAATCAAGAGACAACATTCCTAGCTGCATCACTGATTTACTGGGTGACATCATTTCATCTCTGTGCCTCAGTTTCTCTATCTGAGAAAATAAGGCTAATGATGCTTGCTCACTATTGCAAAGCATTTTGAAATCTATGGTTAAAAACAACTGAAGAAGTATTTTTAGAATTTGTAGGGACATAAAAATGTTTAGGCAAAAATATGATTTCATATTTTGGACACCATTTTTCATCTCGAAGAATGCAAGAAATTTTACAGTGTTCTTTTCTTTAAAAAAAAATAAATAGAATACTATGAAAAAATGCCAGCAGCCCAGTGAGAACACACAACTGAAACATACAATTAGGTACGGAGCAGATTCCAGGATAAACTTTCAAAAGGGGATTTGTTTTGTTTTTTAAATTGAAAAGAGAGTGACCTCTATTGTATTATGAAGTCTCTGACAGTGTAACTAGGATTTCCAAAAGAATGCATGCCCTATAATGAAGATTGTGTAAAAAACGGTGCACTTGTTCAAACAGTCAGGTAACTTATGCACATTTAGACACCCACGCAGTATGTGTTTTAATCTGTGGAGGGGATAAAATCTGCAGATTTTTTAAATTGTTTATTTAGAATTTGACTGTTCCCATTATAAAGTTTTATTTTTCCTAAATTAACTATCGATATTACCATCTGACAGAAAAATAAGCTTCCTAGGGAAAGTCAAGTGCCTGGGATTCACTAGCAACAGACATCTCCACTGAGCACACGTGGATGCTAATCATCAAGTAAAGGGATTATGATCGTCTCAGTATTATTCTTTAATATTTATGTTATGGTAGCAGCTTGAGGCTCAATCAGGATTATGGTGCTTGGGGCAGTACAAACACATGGACCCTGCCCCAGAGAGCTTACACAGCAAAAAAATCTGATTTTTTTTTCGTTTTACCATCAAGAGCAAACAAGCAGGTACTCAATAAAACTATGTAAAGATTATAAGTATGCAATGCTGGTGATCATCACCAATTGCCTTTAATACATGGAAGAAACAAGGTCCATCCTAAATTTCAGTGTAACGTAACATTACAAAATGTTCTTTCCCTCCTTTTAAATGGAAACTAAAACAGGGTGACTCACTCAGTTCTTTCATTTCATTTTTCATCTTTGTGTGGTGAGGAGACTCCAATCTTTTTCAATCACGGGGGGGAGGGGTTAAAACATGTAAGAGGGGAGACAGATTGCTTATTTGCACTGTACAGTGATGATCACAAACACCACCCTATACCGGAAACCTACTGACTGCTATACTTACCTACATGCCTCCAGCTTCCATCCAGGACACATCACACGATCCATTGTCTACAGCCAAGCCCTAAGATACAACCGCATTTGCTCCAATCCCTCAGACAGAGACAAACACCTACAAGATCTTTATCAAGCATTCTTAAAACTACAATACCAACCTGGGGAAGTGAAGAAACAGATTGACAGAGCGAGACGGGTACCCAGAAGTCACCTACTACAGGACAGGCCCAACAAAGCCAGTGGTGTTCTGTTACTTTCTATCACGTACAACCCCCAGCTAAAACCTCTCCAGCACATCATCAACGATCTACGACCTATCCTGGAAAACAATCCCTCGCTCTCACAGACCTTGGGAGACAGGCCAGTCCTCGCTTACAGACAGCCCCCCAACCTGAAGCAAATACTCACCAGCAACTACACACCACACCACAGAAACACTAACCCAGGAACCAATCCCTGTAACAAACCCCGTTGCCTTCTCTGTCCCCATATCTACTCTAGCGACACCATCAGAGGACCCAACCACATGAGCCACACCATCAGGGGCTCATTCACCTGCACATCTACCAATGTGATATATGCCATCATGTGCCAGCAATGCCCCCCTGCCATGTACATTGGCCAAACCGGACAGTCTCTACGTAAAAGAATAAATGGACACAAATGAGACATCAGGAATGGTAACATACAAACGCCAGTAGGAGAACACTTCAATCTCTCTGGACATTCTATAACAGATTTAAAAGTAGCCATCCTGCAACGAGAAAACTTCAAAAACAGACTTCAAAGAGAAACTGCAGAGCTACAATTCATTTGCAAACTTAACACCTTTAATTTGGGCTTGAATAGGGACTGGCTGGCTCACTACAAAAGCAGTTTCCCTCTCTTGGTATTGACACCTCTTCATCTGTTATTGGGAGTGGACCAAATCCACCCTGACTGAATTGGCCCTGTCAACACTGGTTCTCCACTTGTGAGGTAACTCCTTTCTCTTCATGTGCCAGGATATTTATGCCTGCATCTGTAATTTTCACTCCATGCATCTGAAGAAGTGGGGGGGTTTTACCCATGAAAGCTTATGCCCCTCCCCCTAAATGGTAGTTCTCTTAAAACTTGCTCCACTGGCAGATGAGCACTGCAAAGTTTCATACCAGCAAAGTTTGTGATTTCAGAAAACAAAGGAAATAACTGAAAGAATTTAATATTTTCTTTTACACACAAGAGGAAAGAGCCCTTGTTGCAACTAAGGGCTTGGCTACACTTGCGAGTTACAGCACATTAAAGGAGCCCCGGGCGCACTAGCTCTCGACCCGTCCACACTGGCAAGGCATGTAGAGCGCTCTGACTTCACGGCTACAGCGCTCCTGGTACTCCACCTCGGCGAGTGGAATAACGTTTATCACTTTATGCTTATGTCTATTTAATAAAGATGACGTTCTAAGATGTTTGGCATTAACTCAAAGAATGACTCTCCCTAAACATAATGCATTTTCAGGTGAAGCTTCTTCTCACCTGGCAAGTTCTTTAATTAAGTTTGCAATGCGTCTCTTGTCCTCGGGACATAAATCCTTTAAAGAAGCACTCTTCACTCCTCCTTCATTAGTGACCTGAAAAGTAAAATCTGCATTTTAAAATGCAATAGTTTATACAGAACAAGTATTTCTGAAGTTATTAAAAGTATTTCAGGATGTAATGGTTAGAAAATGATGCTAAACAAACTCAGATNATACCAGCAAAGTTTGTGATTTCAGAAAACAAAGGAAATAACTGAAAGAATTTAATATTTTCTTTTACACACAAGAGGAAAGAGCCCTTGTTGCAACTAAGGGCTTGGCTACACTTGCGAGTTACAGCACATTAAAGGAGCCCCGGGCGCACTAGCTCATGACCCGTCCACACTGGCAAGGCATGTAGAGCGCTCTGACTCCGCGGCTACAGTGCTCCTGGTACTCCACCTCGGCGAGTGGAATAACGTTTATCACTTTATGCTTATGTCTATTTAATAAAGATGACGTTCTAAGATGTTTGGCATTAACTCAAAGAATGACTCTCCCTAAACATAATGCATTTTCAGGTGAAGCTTCTTCTCACCTGGCAAGTTCTTTAATTAAGTTTGCAATGCGTCTCTTGTCCTCGGGACATAAATCCTTTAAAGAAGCACTCTTCACTCCTCCTTCATTAGTGACCTGAAAAGTAAAATCTGCATTTTAAAATGCAATAGTTTATACAGAACAAGTATTTCTGAAGTTATTAAAAGTATTTCAGGATGTAATGGTTAGAAAATGATGCTAAACAAACTCAGATTGGAAGCGCGGTGCCTATTTTTAACTTTAAGGGTAATTAACCATTGGAACAATTTACCACATTTTGTGGTGGATTCTTCTAAAAAAGACATGCTCTAATTCAACCACAAGTTACTGGGCTCAATGCGGGGTTTGCTGGGCGAAGTTCTCTGGCTCGTGTTATGCAGGAGATTCAACCAGATAATCAGAATGGTCCCTGGTGGCCTACAAATCTAGGATTATATTTGTATTGTGACTGCACCCAAATTGACGGATCAAAATCAGGAACTCATTGTGTGGCTAAACACAGGAGTCATAGAGAGCAACAGGAATGCAACATACAAGCAGTGATCAGGGCGATAATAGGATAGGTATCTTGTTAGCTCCATTGTGTTTTGTTTATTTAGAAACACACACTAANCGGGACATAAATCCTTTAAAGAAGCACTCTTCACTCCTCCTTCATTAGTGACCTGAAAAGTAAAAATCTGCATTTTAAAATGCAATAGTTTATACAGAACAAGTATTTCTGAAGCTATTAAAAGTATTTCAGGATGTAATGGTTAGAAAATGATGCTAAACAAACTCAGACTGGAAGCGCGGTGCCTATTTTTAACTTTAAGGGTAATTAACCATTGGAACAATTTACCACATTTTGTGGTGGATTCTTCTAAAAAAGACATGCTCTAATTCAACCACAAGTTACTGGGCTCAATGCGGGGTTTGCTGGGCGAAGTTCTCTGGCTCATGTTATGCAGGACATTCAACCAGATAATCAGAATGGTCCCTGGTGGCCTACAAATCTAGGATTATATTTGTATTGTGACTGCACCCAAATTGACGGATCAAAATCAGGAACTCATTGTGTGGCTAAACACAGGAGTCATAGAGAGCAACAGGAATGCCACATACAAGCAGCGATCAGGGCGATAACAGGATAGGTATCTTGTTAGCTCCATTGTGTTTTGTTTATTTAGAAACACACACTAAACTGAGTTACCCCCACCCCACTAGCCATTGTCAGTTCTTTTTTATTAGATTTAAAACCTACACTATACTGAACTGCTTCCAATCCTGCCCCACAAACAAGATGATTTTTAAATCTAATCTACCATGCTTTCTTCTTCTTTCTGAGCCAGTCCACTCCTACAGTTCACCTAAATAAATGGATGCATTTGGTATCCATGTCCACCAGAGGGCGGACAGAGTTTATAGTTTAAAAGTCTGTTCTTACAGTGTCACTGTTATTGTCATTACATATAATTAGGTTTGGACGGATTAGATTATTATTGGTAAATGTTGATTTCACCGTGCATATACAAACCAGTGAAAAAATATTTCCATCAATGATCAAAATGTACAGATAGGCAAGGAAAACATCATTTGAGAACTTACAGTTTGATTTAAGGGTATCTACTTTGTATATTGACATGTGAGGTTGACACTTTATGTTTTAACAATTATAAAACTTTCATTTTTTATTCTCAACATCTGCTATCATAAAATAATTATTGTCTTACCTGTACATAATTTCGCACAACTGAATATTAAATTGTAAAAATCTAAATAAGTGCTTAAAAAGATACACTATCCGTCAAAATTATTTTTAAAAAAAATTGAATTCTGCAAAGCCTACATATAATTGTGGATATTTCCATGGGTTCTTCCACTGAACTCTAAGTTTGGCCTTACTTAGTAAAAGAACAACTTTATACAGCTAGTGATTGAGTTATCCAAGGCCTGTGCCAGGCATTCTCATACTACAGTGATGAGCTCAGTATAAGAACCTATATGGAATACAAAGCGATCCAAAGAAGAGGTGGAGAGTGAATTATTTTTAATCCAAATTATTTGCTCCAAGAATTTGGTAGTAATAAAACAGAAATCAAACTAAGTGGAAGTAATGGCAAATACTCAAGAATGTGTTTTCAGTGTGCTAGATCTTTACATACATGTAATAAAACCTACAAGTTCCTATATGCTTGAGTAGAAGATTGGAGAGTTCTAAACCTTGATTTTCATCAGATGATGTAGTCATATCATATAACATTCTTTCGATTCTACTAGTATCTCAGGAGGATGTTAAACAGCAGCTACTAAAGTTAGACAATTTTAAGACAGCAGACCCAGATAACATGCATCCGAGAGTTTTAAAAGAGTTGCCCACAGGAGCTTGCTGGACTCTTAATGTTGATTTTCAATAAGTCTTGGAGTACTGGGAAAGTTCCAGAAGACTGGAAGAAAGCTAATGTTGTGCCAATATTTAAAAAGGGTAATGGGATGACCCGGAAAATTATAGTTCTGTTTGTCTGACATCGATCCCAGAAGGATAATGGATGGCTGAAACAGGACTTGATTAATAAAGAACTAAAGGAGGGTAATATAATTAATGCCAATCAACATGGGTTTATTTTGAGAAAAGATCCTGTCTAACTAGATATTTTTTGAAGAGATTACAAGTTTGGTTGATAAAGGTAATAGTGTTGATGCAATATATCTAGACTTCTGTAAGGCATGACATTTTGACTGAAAACCAAAAAGGTATAAAAATAACATGGCACACCTGGTCTCAAAATGTAACTGTAAACAGGGAATCACCATTGAATGGGTGAGTTTCTAATGGCATACCACAGCGATTGGTTTTGGCCCTATGCTATTTAACATTTTTATTAATGACCTGGAAGAAAACAAAATCATCACTGATAAAGTCTGCCGATGACACAAAAATTGGAGAAGTGGTAAATAATGAAGAGAACAGGTCACTGATTCAGAGCAATCTGGAATGCTCAGTAAGCTGGGCACAAGCAAAGAACATGCATTTTAATAAGGCTAAATGTAAATGTCTAATCTGGGAACAAAGAATGTGGACCATACTTACAAGATGGGGAACTTTATCCTGGGAAGCAGTTAGTCTGAAAAAGATTTGGGGGTCATGGTGGATAACCAGCTGAACATGAGCTCCCGGTGTGACTGTGTGGCCAAAAGGACTAACGTGATCCTTGGATGAATAAACATGGGAATTCTTGAGTAGGAGTACAGAGGTGGTTTGACCTCTGTATTTGGCACTGGTGTGACCACTGCTGGAATACTGTGTCTAGTTCTGGGGCCCACAATTCAGGAAGAATGTAGATAAATTAGAGAGGGTTCAGAGAAGAGCCACGAGAATTATTCAAGGATTAGAAAACACACTTTATAGTGACAGACTCAAGGAACTCGATGGATTTTAGTTAAAGAGAAGGTTAAGGGTTGAGTTGATTACAGACTATAAGTACCTACCTGGGGAAAAAATATTTAATAATAGGATCTCCAATCTAAGAGAGAAAGGTATAAAACAATCCAATGGCTGGAAGTTGAAACTAGACAAATTCAGACTGGAAAGAAGGCATGTATTTTTAACAAAACTATTTAACCATTGGAACAATTTACCAAGGGTCCGTGTTCCCTCTAAGCTGTGCAGTCGCGTGGCCGCCCAGAAGTGAATCAAGTGCCACACACTTGATTAGAAGAGCCGCGCACATCCGGCAGCGTGTGTTCAGGTGTCCCTCCCCGAGCTACTCTGCAGCCATGTTGCTCCTGCCCTCTGCCTTGGAGCCCCGATCAGCTGCTCCCGGGACCCTCCTGCTTGCTGTGCAGAACAGGGAGAGACGGGGTGTGCTGATATCAGGGTGTCCCCCTGCCCATTTACCCCATCTCTGCAGAGCAGGGGAGGGGGTCAGGGCTCAGGAGCAGGAGAGCTGCCTGAAGGAGCCTTCTGGTGAGTAAGTGCCTTAAAGAGACAGCACACGGTCTCTCAGACTTCCCCAGCAGCCCGCACACACACGCGCGCACACACACACACACACAGTGTCTCTGAGACACTCACCTCCTAACACATACTTGTGTTGTTGTTGTTACTTCTTGGTACTTCCTGCAATGCACCTATATTCTCTGTAATTTTATTCTTTCAAAGTGTTCTTATTTTAGTTTCTGGACTGGTCTATGCATTTCATAAATTTAATTCTTTGAATAGTGAGTTCTAAAATGCCTAGCCTGTCCTGGCTGGAGTAATTACCTCTATGGTAACTTTTTAAAAATATATATTATGTTTTTTTGTTTCTACATCACCTCGATATTGGTGCACATAACAAAATTCATTCCACACATGGATGGAAAAAATTACAGAGAACGTTGCCAAGCGTCATGGTGCATTCCCCATCACTGACAATTTTTAAATCAAGATTGGATGTTTTTGCTAAAAAGATCTGCTCTCATTCAAAAGGAATCATTCTGGACAAGGTCTATGGCCTGTGCAATACAGGTCAGGCTAGATGATCACAATGGTCCTTTCTGGCCTTGGAATCTAGACATCTATGAATTCTGAGTGTTACTAAGTGTACACCGTACTTAATAATCCTGCCCTCAAAGATCTCACAATTTAACTGGGGAAAATGTAATACAAAGTACAATACAGAATAACTGTTGAAAGCATGAAGCAAACAATAACAGTTTAACCTTCCTTCACAATGAATGCTTCTCAGTAATGGGAGTTGAGTGTACACACCAAGGAGAAAACATGCCCTTCAATCGTCAGTTTGTTTCAAACCAGTGTTCAAAAGCTAATAAAACGATTACTGTAAGTAGCCTAATACAAAGATTGGCGATGATCTTATGCAGAGTTATGTTATTCCGTACCCTAAGCTTTAAAATGACCCTCATTCAAAGCCTTTTCATTTTTATTTAAATTCAATATTTCCTTTGGTAGCACTTTGAGTTTCAGGCTGCAGGTTCCTTTGATCTGACTACTCCACAGTAGGGTTGCCAACCCTCTCAGTTTTGCAGGGAGTCTCCCAGAATCAGGCTCTATCTCCCAGAGGATACTGAAGCCAAACCGGGAGATTTTAGGCGCTAAAAGTCCAGCGGCGCAGCGGGGCTTAGGCAGGCTTCCCAGGGCCATGTATGTGTCCCCCGCCGCTGGGGCTTGGCAGGGGCTTCAGTCAGGTCATACATCCCTGCCCCGCAGCCAGGCCAGCTCTGGAGCAAGGGCTGAATGTCCCCCATGGCTGCGCCCCCCGCTGCGGCCACTGGGGTTGGGGCTATGCCCGCTGCCATGGTGGGGGGCTCGGCCTGTCAGTCCCTCCCCCGCATGGGACTCCATTCCTTCCCCCTACCTAGCCCTGTCCCCGGTTATTTTTAGTAAAGTAGCAAACAGGTCATGGGCTCCGTGAATTTTTGTTTATTGCCTGTGACCTGTTCATGACTTTTACTAAAAATAACCGTGAAAAGATCTTAGTCTTAGTTATCATTTCATGTGGAAAAGAGGGAACCAGTAGAGGGATGCAAAGGGGGAGGGGGAAGGTGGTTAAAGCAAAGAGCCAGCAAAACCATCTCTGCAATAGCATTTGGAATGGACAGAAGTGGGGCAAGGTGGCATTTGTTAAGGACACAGGAGGAGGGGGATGTAGTAGTCAAAGCACAAGGCCTAGATGAGAGTTTTAGCTGTGTGGTAACAGGAATGCTGGATCTTAAAGATATTGTGCAGAAAGAAACAACAAGATTTAGACAATTCGTGAATGTGTGGATGTACAGAGTAAAATATAATGGCTAGTTCCCAGACCTAAGTGACAGGGAGGATGGTAGTGACTGATAAAGGAGGCATTAAATAAAATATTACTAGTTTAGATAGCCATGATCAATGTTCCACAGGTGAACACATCTCACCATAGAGTTCTGAATGGTGAGGTCTATTAGACTATGGGATAGTCTCACAAGGAAGTCCCACTGCTTTGGAACTTGTCTTGCAATATACTGTAGGGAACAATCTTCTACTGGCAGGGGAATAGTGTAGGTGACCTAGTAGGTCTTTAAACTTTTCTTATTTCCTATTTTAAATTAAAGAGATACTATTTGAGAAGTGAAACCAATTGACTAGACTGGATCACTATTTCCTCTGATGTCTTCTGGGTGATTTATAGCTTATTTCATAGCTAACCAAAGATCTACTGTACATAGGACTGTATGGGAATAACAATACATGTTTAACACAGTACAACTTGCACACTATTCATATCAGTCATCAGTTTTAGTCTTTGCCCTGTCTTTAGGCTGCAGGCCCCCCTCGGAAGGGACTTCATCTCTATTGCTGCCTGCTAGCCATCATGCAAGTTTGCAATGGTGTAAAAGTCAGTGATAAGTAATGATTAGCTACAACTTTTTCTACTATTTGTCTGAACTCTTCAGAATAAGAAAAGTTCATGCTTGCTGACCTGCTGCCCTGTTGGGTCTCCTGTGCTTTTAAATGGATCCATGGAAACAGAAGGAGCAGCTCCAGGGGCCTTCAGCTTAGCTTCGCTTTTTCGAATCTTTACCACCTGTCTTGTTCTTAAATTTCCTTCTGCAGAAATTCCTATAGAAGGAAGACAAACAGACGTTGAGAGGAGATTCTTAGTTTGCTCTTACAAGCCCCCCACACAAAATATTTAGAAGAATATGGAATGAGCCTAAAGAGAGATGGATAGCACTGGCTAGAGCCTATCACACACACTTCCAAATAAACTCTGCAAATGCTCCCAAAATAACCTATGGACTTGGACACACCTGCTAGTTCTGTCCTATGACTGCACAAACCAAAGCATAAACCAAAGGTCCTTCTGTAATAACATCATAAATGAGGACTAACTAGGCATCATAAATAAGGCTAATGTCACCACCGCTCACGTGACATATTTTAATGTTTCACATTTTACAGATATTTAGTCTTGGAAGGATTCGATTTTTTAATTGGTAAAAGTTGGTAAATGTCAATTTCACTGTACATACACACAAACCAACGAAAAAATATTTCATTGATAATAATAAAAACGTACAGAGAGGCAAAGTAAAAAAAATGCTGCTTGAAAACGCAGAGTTCGATTTAGGGTATTTACTTTGTGTATTTTAATATGTGATGTTGACAATTTGTGTTTTAACAATTATAAAACTAACTTTTCAGATCTCAGCATCTGTCATTAACTAGTGTCTGACCCCTCCATAATTACTCACAACTCTGAAAATTTATCAATAAAAATCTAAAAATGCTTAAAAATAAAACTTGATACTATCCATCAAAATTATAAAAAAAAATAATTCTGCCAAGCCTACATATATATTGTTGCTGTATATTTTTGCCCAAGATTAATGCTGTTTGTTCCTCATGTCAAACTTATGGGTAACCATAATACCTGGCTCTTATCTGGGAGCTTTTCATCAGTACATCTCAAAATGCTTCACAATCTTTAATGTATTTATCCTCACAACACCCTTGAGAGGCAGGGAAGTGCCATTAACCCCACCTGAAAGATAGAGAACCCAGGCACAGTGAGGCTAAATGACTTGCCCAGGGCCACAAAGGAAGTCTGTAGCAGAACAAGGAACTCAACCCAGAACTCCCAAGTCCTAGGCTAGCACCCTGACCACTGTGTGAACACTATAGAGATTTTGTAAAAAATCTCTCACTATTGCTAACATTAGTTCAGCTCCACTGCCAGTGGCTATGTAGTAAGCTCTGACCACTCCAACACAGACAAGGTCTTCGGTCTTTAGAGCCCTAAGAACCAAATTTTAATCACTGTTTAGAGGTACCAGGAAGTTTTAAATATTTCGCACTTAAATTAGCAAACTTGGTACATTTATTGTTTGTATGGAGATTTCAAAAGTGAATCTGTAATTAAAGAGAGAAAAGTTCTTTAGAAGCTTTCCCATCCCCCTCTCCCATCCCATTCCTCACCCCCATTTAGAGTGGACAGAGTTCCTAAAGTTGTCTGATATTTTTTGGTTTGCATTATGAACTATTTCCACTGTAAATCCAGAAAGTTATCCTAAATCATAAACTTTCCATTCCAGGTCACAGACTGTTAGGCCCTGTCATCACCTGGGCTTGAACCATACTAGCTACAATCACATTCAACCATGTTTTAACTCAGCTGTAACATAGGCCCTCTACCTTGCATAACCAGGGTTTTATAAACAAAAAAACATCAACTGTGCTGGTCCAAACCTCGATCACATGGTTTCTCAATGCAGTTTTCAGCCCAATTCCGTAAACACACACATACCTTGCTCATTTTGTGTGTTACATGCATATTTTTTAGGATCAGGCAAGGACACAACCTTGTTATACCTGTTTTAAGGCTCTGTGTTTGAAAACAGTTAATATGATTATAAATGATGGGACAATTAATACCGCCATCTAAACTAAATGTACAACAGTTCCATCTTTTATTATAGACTGGATCGATCTGATCTGCATTTAATTTATCTTGCCCCAAACCTTGCTAAGAGATGTTCAAGCATTTAGAGATGTTCAAGTCTTTAACACAGACACAATTAAGATTCTGCCTACACCACAGATTAGACAGAACTGTGCCGTACGACTACATCGGAATGAGTCCCTAAAACAATTCATCTTCTACTGTATACTTTTATAATCAGTGAGCCATAGATCCTCTTCTATAATCCTTTATGTCCCAACACAAGCAGGCGCTATGTCTCATGTGCAACTGAAAAATACAAAACTGAAAAATCACGGCAATGTTTCACTGGACAAAGTGTCATTTACAACTATTAGGAAATCATACCTGGCACATACACCACTGGCTGTTCTTCATCAGAAACTGTATGCAATTTCATTAAAGGAAAACAAATCAAAGAGAAAAAGTCCAAGCTGAGATCTACAAAAAGAAATATGAAAATGCACCTTTAAATCTGTGATTTGCAAAAAAAAAATTGTTGACCCGATGCCTTTTATGGTTCTCCACCATTTAGAAAGCATCTATTGCAGGACAAACAAAACATGAATGCCGACTTCGAAAGAAGACACTAACATATGTACTCTGTATGTAGTAGCTTTCATCTAAAGATCATCTCAGAGGTCATCTTTACAAAAGATTCACTGGACCAGCCCCAGTTGCAACTCCAAGTATTAAGGTAATGAAGCAACACAATATTTATTTGAATTAGACTAAGTTAACATTATTATATAAGGAATCTCTTGGGGACAGATGGGGAAGGCAAATTGCTGAGACTTATGTATGTAGTCACACTGACACTGAACCACATACCACAACAGACTACACAGTGCACAAGGTATATGACTAAGACCATTAAGCTAAAAGGAAACAAAGATTTAAAAGGAAGTTGGTCATTCTCAGCTGATCTTTCCTCAAAGGATAGATGAGAGTTGAATGTCTAGGGACTTTTCATGTATTTGTTTAGGCAGGAGATTGAGATTTGGTTTCAGGCAGTTATTTGTGAGGAAAGCTATTTCAGAAATGTTCAAATAACTGGTTGTCACAATCATAAATGCAATTTACTATATCTAGCCTTCTAAAAGCACCTGGCACGGGGCAACATATTATTTGTATTACAGTAGTGCTTACAGGGCCAAAATCCCTGCCCCACATAAATTAGTCTAAAGATAAGAGCACAAAAAACAGCAGAATCCAGAGCAGGGTGTGGCCTTTAGAGTCTCTTCTTTAAAGAGACAGTACTCAGTTTTGTTGTAGCGGTGTCAGTTCCAGGATATTAAAGAGACAAGGTGGGTGAGGTAACAGCTTTCATTGGACCAACTTCTGTTGGTGAGAGAGACAAGCTTTTGAGTTTACACAGCACTCTTCTTCAGGTCATGTGTAAGCCTGTTTCTCACCAACAGAAGTTAAACCAATAAAAGACATTACCTCACCCACCTTGTCTCTTTAAAGAGACAATGTCGGTAAGCAGAGGTAAAGATGTTTGTTTGCAAAAGAAATTATTAAGCCCACCTTTGATTGAAAGAATTGCAGGAGTCCAACTTGTGTCACTATTTACGCTGTTTACTTTTTTGCATTTTTCTTGTCATGGACAATGAAACTCAATTACATCAGTTCCTCAGTTGTCTCACTTTCATGTTCTTTGGCTGCAATGTTTGGGTCTCAAATACTGCAGGGCAATGTTTACAAACCATTGTTCTCATTCCCAGACCTGAGGAAGAGCTCTGTGTACCTCGAAAGCTTGTCTCTCTCATCAACAGAAGTTGGTCCAATAAATGATGTTACCTCACCCACCTTGTCTGTCTAATATCCTGGGACCGACACAGCTACAACAACACCGCATAAACTCTGCCCAGATAAATAGTGACACTTGCAACTCCCCGAGAGCGGTGCAAAATGGAGCCATTTGCACATGCTGAATGCAGTGGCCTGCAGGGGAGACAAGAAGTCGCTGTCCTTATGTACCATCTTGATCCAAGAAGCCTCGGCTGGGATCAAGATGCCCATTGGACAACTTTTTCCCCAACGTGCAGAGCTTAGACTAAAATAACAATGTCACGGCAACAACCAACATTTCTATAAAGCGGCAGTGCTGTGGCACTAGGTATGGTGCATGAGCCAACAAAACCACCTACAAGGACCATTCACTGTATTACAGAGCAGGAGCACCCTTCCAAGCTGAGACACCTCCCAGTCTGTGTGTTCCCTACCAAATGTCCCCAGAACAGTTCATATCAATTCCCACTGAGATAACACACAACCGTGTACATACGTGCCCAACCCCACTGCCAAGATGGGCTGAGATACTCCTCCAACTCCATCCATCCATATGACAGGCTGGGACAGGACGCTCTTCCCAGCCCAGGTTGATCCCTATATTTCCTCCCCATGAGATGAAACAACCCCAGGGTCTTTACACACAAACATACACAATCTGTGTGCACCTCCCCATGTGCAGAGGGCCCTCAGCCTCTGTCTCTCCTTCCTTAGGTACTTATACGTCCCTCATCAACATAGTAGCTGAGCACCTCACAATTTCTAATGTATTTATCCTCACACACACACACCAGTGTTATCCCCATTTTACACCCGGGGAACTGAGACACAGAGAGCCTGAGTAACTTATGCACAGTTACCCAGGATGTTTGTGGCAGAGCAGGGAATCGAATCCAGGTCTCCCACAATCTAATGCCCTAACCACTGGACCATCTTACAGGGTGAGCCCCTAGCCCCCATGTCTCCTCCTCAGGCCCCCCTGCCCCCCAAAATCCCGGTCTCACAGGCTCAGCCCCAACACCCCTGTCTCCTACAGGCTCAANTAAGCGCTCCGCGAAGGATACTGTCCCTGCTCCAGTAAACGGCTCCTCCGGGCCCAGCGGCCACATCCGCCATCTTGAAACAACCGCCACTCCCAGAGTACCCCCGCCGCCCCCCAGCGCTCGCAGCCCATTGGCTCCCCGACCCCAGCTTGGTCCTGCTACAGCCGAGCGAAGCCAAGCCACGGGCGAGTCTGTGCAGTTACCCGGAAGAGCGGCGCATTCTGGGAGCTGTATTTCTCCCTACGTACTGGCCCAGGGAAAGCCGCTCTCAGCGAACTCCAAATCCCAGGAGGCACCGCTCCCAACAGCCCGGCCGTCACCTAGGAAGGAAACTACAGCTCCCAGAGTTCCTCGCTGCGCAGCCTCCGGTACAGGGCGCGAGCGGGGACAAAATCCGCTTCATTGCCCTTGCTCTGTTTAGGGGTTGAGCTGGGCAAGGGGCGTGCCGAGGATGGAGGACAAGCCCTACAGCAGCCTCAAGCCCTCTCTGGACAGGCTCACCCTGGGGGTCATCCGGATATTAGGTGAGTGAGGGACCGGCCGAGGGCCCAGAGCAGGCCTGGGTCGCCGCGTTGGCATGGAAACGGTGGCCGGGCTGGCATCGAAGTAGCCCTGCCATGGTGGCAACGCCCCGGGGGGTTGGTGGTGGGACTCACAGGCTGCCGACAAGCTCCATGGCAGATCCATGGGCACATCCCGCCAGACAGCCACGATACCCACAGCCTCTTATTACTGGGGTCTAGGGCAAAGCCCAGCTGGGGCCAGGGGGGAGGGATCGCTCAGTGGTTTGGGCATTGGCCTGCTAAACCCAGGGTTATGAGTTCAGTCCTTGAGGGGACCACTTAGGGATCTGGGGCAGTCGTCTGTCTGGGGATTGGTCCTGCTTTGAGCAGAGGGTTGGACTAGATACCTCCTGAGCTCCCTCCCAACCCTGATAGTCTATGATTCTATGACACATAGCAACAGATGGGCCCTGCCCCAAAGAGCTCACGCTGATTTACCTGCCTTACGTTTTAAACCCGAGAGCGGCAGGCACTAAAGGCCCTTAACTCCCAGTGCGAGGCTGTGGCCAAAATAGCTAATGTCATCCTGGGATGAACAAAGAGGGGGGATCTCAAAGTGGAGTAGAGAAGTTATTCTACCTCTGCTGCAATACCGTGTCCAGTTCTGGGGCCCGCAATTCAAGAAGGGGTGTGGATAAATTGGAGAGGGGTCAGAGAAGAGCCATGAGAATGATTCGCAGATTGGAAAACCTGCCTTATAGCGAGAGACTCAAAGAGGTCGACCTGTTTAGCTTAACCTTCTCTTGAAGGGGTGACTTGATCACAGTTTATAAGAACCTGTGTGGGGAACAGATATTTGATAATGGGCTCTTTAGTCTAGCAAAGTAAGGTGTAACAAGATCCAACGACTGGAAGTTGAAGCTAGACAAATTCAGACTGGAAACAAAGTGTAAATTTTTAGCAGTACGGGTAACTAACCACTGGAATCATTTACTGGGGTTCTAATAGACTGTCCATCACTGGAAATCTTTAAATCAAGATTGGGTTTTCTAAAAGCTATGCTCTAGTTCAGGGGTAGGCAACCTATGGCACGCGTGCCGAAGGCGGCACGCCAGCTGATTTTCAGTGGCACTCCCACTGCCCGGGTCCTGGCCACCGGTCGGGGGGGATCTGCATTTTAATTTAATTTTAAATGAAGCTTCTTAAACATTTTAAAGACCTTATTTACTTTACATATAACAATAGTTTAGTTATATATTATAGACTTCTAGAAAGAGACCTTAGAAAAATGTTAAAATGTATGACTGGCACGCGAAACCTTAAATTAGAGTGACTAAATGAAGACTCGGCACAGCACTTCTGAAAGGTTGCTGACCCCTGCTCTAGTTCAAATAGGAATTAATTCAATGAAGTCCTCCACTGGCTGTAGACTCTATGAATTCCATGTCTGGGCAGAGCTGTGGGTGCTGTATGAGAGGTCCAGTCAGGGAACTATATTTGTCCCTACCCCTGAAATGTAGCTTTGGGTGAGCTACAAGTACCCCAGGCAGAGACAGTCCTAGCTGACTAACTGGACCTACAATACGTGGTGCACAGGAAGAAACTAGAAACCAGAAGGCAAAGAAAAAAGCAATTTTTGAAAGCTTGGGGTTAGCAGTACTGGACACAGTGCATGGAACTGAGCTTAGAGGGGTTGGTTTTTTTCTTTAACTTTCTTTCTCACATGAGATATACATGATTCTGACACGTATCTCTCATGAGTAATTGTTGTGGTAACTCTCGGCAGCTGTCTAGTATACTCACTCCTCCAGAAATTTTTCCTTGTCACATCACATCATGTCTAATTGGTGACCAAATCCGATTACTTGTGAGGGTATTCTGCACCAAAAATTTAAAAATTCCGTGCACAATATTTTAAAATTCTGCAAATGTTATTTCTCAAATAAATGTACACAGNGGGGATCCGGGTGCGGGTGGGATCTGGATGCACAGGGGATTGTTGGGGGGTTCTGGCTGCAATGGGACTCTTGATCCCAGCAGAGGCTTCTCTACCCCACCTCTAAACCATCTGGTTCTTTCATTCTGAAAGTCATTCCTAGTTCTAGGGAATAGATCCTCCCCTCTTCTCTTTGTACTTGTCTGTGATTTGTGTTGTCATAAGCAATGTGGTGCTACTTTTTCCACACTTTCAAGATTTTAACATGGTTCCTTTGCTGAACACTAAAATTGCAACAATTTAACAAGGCAATCCTATTCTTTTTCCTGTAGGGAGTTTGTGTTATATACTTTTTGTAGCCAACCTTCAGATAACAAAGGATACTTGAATTCTGAAGATGCCTTATTCAGGGGCTCGGACCAATACAAAATGTCTTGTTCTTTTAGTTTGCCTTCTCCCTCTGAAGGGCTCATAAAAGTCACAGATCATTATTCTGCATAAAATGGCACAAGAGCAGCAATGAGCCTTTTACCTCTGTTGAGTTAGTGCAGGGGTTCTCAAACTGGGGGTCGGGACCCCTCAGGAGGTCGTGAGGTTATTACATGGGGGTTTGTGAGCTGTCAACCCCCACCCCAAACTNATTCTGAAGATGCCTTATTCAGGGGCTCGGACCAATACAAAATGTCTTGTTCTTTTAGTTTCCCTTCTCCCTCTGAAGGGCTCATAAAAGTCATAGAATCATAGANTTCTGCATAAAATGGCACAAGAGCAGCAATGAGCCTTTTACCTCTGTTGAGTTAGTGCAGGAGTTCTCAAACTGGGGGTCGGGACCCCTCAGGAGGTCGTGAGGTTATTACATGGGGGTTTAATAATAATAATAATAAATGGAGTTCTATCTCATAGAACTGGAAGGGACCTTGAAAGGTCATCGAGTCCAGTCCCCTGCCTTCACTAGCAGGACCAATTTTTTGCCCCAGATCCCTAAATGGCCCCCTCAAGGATTGAACTCACAACCCTGGGTTTAGCGGGCCAATGCTCAAACCACTGAGCTATCCCCCCACCCCGTAAAGTGAGCTGTCAACCTCCACCCCAAACTCCGCTTTGCCTCCAGCAGTTATAATGGTGTTAAATATATTAAAAAAGTGTTTTTAATTTATAAGCGGGGGGGTCGCACTCAGAGGCTTGCTGTGTGAAAGGGGTCACCAGTAAAAAAAGTTTGAGAGCCACTGAGTTAGTGGAATATTTTTACTGTGGGGAAGATGGTTATATTTCCTTAAAACTAGGCATGCTCATTTTAAAGCTGTTGCACATACTGTCTGGGGGAGCTTACACAGGTAAATGCTGTGGTCCCCATTTTACAAATTCTCCTTTTTGTGTCTCCTGTACAGAATTGCATACTAAGCTCCAACCTCTGTTGAAACCTGCTGAAGACTGTGAGTTTTCACAGGTGTTACAGGGGTTATAATTTGAGGGCAGTGGGGTTTCACACCTGTTACTCAGGGCCTACTGTAGCCTGCAGAAACTATATGCCTGGTGGTGACACTTGGGAAGGAAACACCCTTGATTCATTCTCCAATCCATTTCAGGATGGCAGTTAGAAAGAACCTAACAAAATGGTCCGTTTTCTTGCTTGTAAACTAAACACGCTTGATTTGAAAATACAGAAAACATGGAACCCTGATGTGGTTTTTACAGTCACCTTTCAGCGCCGAACCACACTTTAATACCTACAACACCCCGTGAGGAAAGAACTTCATTATTCACCCCATTTTACTGAGAACTTGTGACTTGACAAAGGCTAGAGGGGGAATCAGTAACAGAGCAAGAATTGTCATTTATAGTATGGGAATTCCCAACTCCCAACCTTGTGCTCAGACCATTAGATCAAGTCTCTCTTATAAAGTTTGTAGAGTGGTTTGGGAACCTTCCAGGTGAAAGGTGCTAAATAAATGGAAGAGATAATTGTGATCCTGATTCAGAATATTTAAGTGGGAGACTTCTCTCCTGGATTTGTTCAGTTTTATCCATATCATTAGCCTAACGTGGTAGGCCTCTTGATTTCTTCCATCTGGATTCCAAGAAGGTGTCCATGGCAGATATTTTTTCTTCTCCATGTTTAATGTTGCTCCCATCCATACTTATGCACGTCTGTTAAGTGTGATTTTCAATTTACCCATAGGATATTTTTAATATAACATTCATGTTTTTAAGATACAGTTTCTTTTCCTTTTGATCTTGGATTTGGTACAGACCCCTTTAGAACTTGCAGTTCATTCATCACTTTACATCTTCCTGTGACTGATACAATATTGAATCTTCCACCATCCCAGCTGAGCCTTTGTGCAAGATGAATTAAACGTCCCCGCTGTTTTCTTTGATCACAGAAATAACAATTATTCCATTAATATGATCTGTGAACTTGTTATAAGACATGCAGAACTTAGAGATGGAAAAGGCTTGTCAGATCATAGGTTCTACATTATCAGCCCTTCAAATGCAGGATAGAATCCCCATTTAGAGGACTTATAGTCTAGCAAGAACTAACTTCACACACACATACACACACACACACCCTATTTGAAAGGGGCAGAAAGTCTTCTGAAGGCAGCGGCCCTGCATTGGCCAGAGGGGATGAACTTCAATGGTGCAAACACCCCAAAATAAATGTAACCCTCCAACAAAAAAAGCCCTCAGGATTAGGTCCATTGTCAGTCTCCTTATCTTTTTTCCATACAGCTAATGTTTATGTCCAGGATGTATCCATGAATATGGAATATACCACTTCAGATTAGAGTTATTGCTGTATATATGTTGTCCTTGAAAGCATCGGGTAATGTAGCGCAAACTCTTCTGACTAGCAACTCTGAACAGAAGTCAAACTTCCTTATACTGACTGCCACTGTCAAAGTGATAGAAAAACTCTGGGTGACCCACCTGTTAGAATAGGGGTGGGCAAACTACGGGCCGCAGGCCCGATCCAGCCCGCGAGCCATTTTAAGCCGGCCCGCAAGCCGCACCACGCGGCTTGGCGGCGCTCCAGCCGGGGGGCAGGGTCAGGGGCCGCACCACGCGGCTCGGCGGCGCTCCAGCCGGGGGCAGGGTCGGGGGCCACACCACGCGGCTCGGCGGCGCTCCAGCCGGGGGGCAGGGTCGGGGGCTACACCACGCAGCTCCCAGAAGTTGCAGCATGGCCCCGCTCCGCCTCCTACGCGCTCCAGCAGGCTCCGCAGGGGCGGTGCCTGCGGATGGGGCAGTGTGCAGAGCCGGCTGGCCATGCCCCCGTGTAGGAGCCGGAGAAGGGACATGCCACTGCTTCCGGGAGCCGCTTGAGGTAAGCCTGAGACTGAGCCTCTCCCCATGCCCCAATCCCCTTCCCCAGCCCTGATCCCCCTCCCGCTCTCCAAACCCCTCGATCCCAGCTTGGAGCACCCTCCTGCACCCCAAACCTCTTATCCTCAGCCCCACCCCAGAGCCCGCACCCCAACCCCAATTTTATGAGCATTCGTGGCCCGCCATACAATTTCTATTCCCCGATGTGGCCCTTGGGCCAAAAAGTTTGCCCACCCCCGTGTTAGAACAAAACGCTCAGTACTGGGCAAAGAAATATGACCAGAGCTATTTGGTGCCTTTCCTGTCTAGCGCACTGCATTGTGTGTTGTCATAAAGTGATTGTAATGTGATTGACTGCTTTGGGAGCCAATATTTTTTCCTTTTACACCAGAGCCAGTTTTTAAAGTGACAATTTACCGTTGTGTTCTGTGTTTTTAATTCCAGTAGCAGGTAAGCGGTCTTTTTAGACCTGATCCAAAGCAATTTAAATCAGTGGGAATTTTTCATTGATTTCAGTCAGCTTTGAATGAAACCTTTGATTATTAAAATAATAATCTGAATAAATGCAAGGGAAAAGGTTCCACAGACTCTCAGCCCCAGTGATGGCACTCTGTAGTTATTGTATCTTACATTTATACTGTACCCTTCAGTCCAAAGGAGTCCAATCATTTTTTATAAATTATGGATCTTTTGCTGAAAGTAGACCAGCCTGGAGTCCCACTGGGATTCCAAAGAGGACTAAGGGTCTGCTCAAGCAGACCTCTTTTCAGGATCAGATCCTACATTCATAAAATAATCACTTAACTCGGTGATATTCAGACCTCAGAAGTTCAGGAGCCAAATTAGCGATCAACATTACCCAAAAGAGCCACAGTAGTGTGAATTCATTGTTTCATTTACTATATATATTCATATTAAAAGGAAAGTATTTAGTTTTTACATATATGTATTATTCTAACAGCAAAATGACTGACCAAGTATTATTATTTTATCAACTACAATTGGTTAATGACAGAGTAAAAGCACCCTAAGAACATAAGAATGGCCATACTGGGTCAGACCAAAGGTCCATCCAGCCTAGTATCCTGTCCATCAACAGTGACCAATGCCAGGTGAGCCAGAGGGAGTGAACCTAACAGGCAATGTTCAAGTGATCTCTCTCCTGCCATCCATCTCCATCCTCTAACAAACAGAGGCTAGGGACACCATTAATAGCCATTAATGGACTTAACCTCCATGAATTTATCTAATTCTCTTTTAAACCCTGTTATATTCCTAGCCTTCACAACCTCCTCAGGCAAGGAGTTCCACGGGTTGACTGTGCGCTGTGTGAAGAAGAACTTCCTTTTATTTGTTTTAAACCTGCTGCCCATTAATTTCATTTGGTGGCCCCTAGTTCTTATATTATGGGAACAAGTAAATAACTTTTCCTTATTTGCTTTCTCCACACCACTCATGATTTTATATACCTCTATCATATCCCCCCTTAGTCTCCTCTTTTCCAAGCTGAAAAGTCTTAGCCTCTTTAATCTCTCCTCATATGGGACCCGTTCCAAACCCCAAATCATTTTAGTTGCCCTTCTCTGAACCTTTTCTAATGCCAGGATATCTTTTTTGAGATGAGGAGACCACATCTGTACGCAGTATTCAAGATGTGGGTGTACCATTGATTTATATAAGGGCAATCAAGATATTCTCTGTCTTATTCTCTGTCCCTTTTTTAATGATTCCTAACATCCTGTTTGCTTTTTTGACTGCCGCTGCACACTGCGTGGACGTCTTCAGAGAACTATCCACGTTAACTCCAAGATCTCTTTCCTGATTAGTTGTAGCTAAATTAGCCCCCATCATATTGTATGTATAGTTGGGGTTATTTTTTCCAATGTGCATTACTTTACATTTATCCACATTAAATTTCATTTGCCATTTTGTTGCCCAATCACTTAGTTTTGTGAGATCTTTTTGAAGTTCTTCACAGTCTGCTTTGGTCTTAACTATCTTGAGCAGTTTAGTATCATCTGCAAACTTTGCCACATCACTATTTACCCCTTTCTCCAGATCATTTATGAATAAATTGAATAGGATAGGTCCTAAGACTGACCCTTGGGGAACACCACTAGTTACCCCTCTCCATTCTGAAAATTTACCATTTATTCCTACCGTTTATTCCCTTCTTTTAACCATTTCTCAGTCCATGAAAGGATCTTCCCTCTTATCCCATGACAACTTAATTTACCTAAGAGCCTTTGTTGAGGGACCTTGTCAAAGGCTTTCTGGAAATCTAAGTACACTATGTCCACTGGATCCCCCTTGTCCACATGTTTGTTGACCCCTTCAGAGAACTCTAATAGATTAATAAGACATGATTTCCCTTTACAGAAACCATGTTGACTTTTGCCCAACAATTTATGTTCTTCTACGTGCCTGACAATTTTATTCTTTCCTATCGTTTCAACTATTGCCTGGTACTGACGTTAGACTTACCGGTCTGTAATTGTCGGGATCACCCCTAGAGCCCTTTTTAAATATTGGTGTTACATTAGCTATTTTCCAGTCATTGGGTACAGAAGCTGATTTAAAGGACAGATTACAAACCATAGTTAATATTCCGCAATTTCACATTTGAGTTCTTTCAGAACTCTTCGGTGAATGCCATCTGGTTCCGGTGACTTGTTACTGTTAAGTATATCAATTAATTCCCAAACCTCCCCTAGTGACACTTCAATCTGTGACAATTCCTCAGATTTGTCACCTACAAAGGACGACTCAGGTTTGGGAATCTCCCTAACGTCCTCAGCCGTGAAGACTGAAGCAAAAAGTCATTGCAGAGAAACTAAATGAATTCTATCGTCTTTAAGTGCTCATTTTGTATCTCGATTGTCCAGGGGCCCCACTGGTTGTTTCTGATGTACTTAAAAAACATTTCGTTATTACCTTTTGAGTTTTTGGCTAGCTGTTCTTCAACCTCCTTTTTGGCTTTTCTTATTATATTTTTACACTTAATTTGGCAGTGTTTATGCTCCTTTCTATTTACCTCACTAGGATTTAACTTTCACTTTTTAAAAGATGCCTTTTTATCTCTCACTGCTTCTTTTACATGGTTGTTAAGCCACGGTGGCTCTTTTTTAGTTCTTTTACTGTGTTTTTTAATTTGGGGTATACATTTAAGTTGGGCCTCTATTATGGTGTCTTTGAAAAGTGTCCATGCAGCTCATTTTCGCATAGTTCCCCTTTCTGAAATTAAATGCCACAGTGTTGGGCTGCTGAGGTGTTCTTCCTACCACAGGAATGTTAAATGTTATTATATTATGGTCACTATTTCCAAGCGGTCCTGTTATAGTTACCTCTTGGACCAGATCCTGCACTCCACTCAGGACTAAATCGAGAATTGCCTCTCCCCTTGTGGGTTCCTGTACCAGCTGCTCCAGGAAGCAGTCATTTAAAGTATCGAGAAATTTTATCTCTGCATTTCATCCTGAGGTGACATGTACCCAGTCAATATGGGGATAATTGAAATCCCCCACTATTATTGAGTTCCTAATTTTGATAGCCTCTCTAATCTCCCTTGGCATTTCATAGTCACTCTCACTGTCCTGGTCAGGTGGTCAATAGATCCCTACTGTTATATTCTTATTAGAGCATGGAATTACTATCCATAGAGATTCTATGGAACATGTGGATTCATTTAAGATTTTTACTTCATTTGATTCTACATTTTCTTTCACATATAGTGCCAATAATCCCCCCGCCCCATACACACGACCTGTTCTGTCCTTCTGATATATTTTGTACCCTGGAATGATTGTGTCCCATTGATTGTCCTCACTCCACCAGATTTCTGTGATGCCTATTATATCAATATCCTCCTTTAACATGAGGCACTCTAGTTCACCCATCTTATTATTTAGACTTCTAGCATTTGTGTACAAGCACTTTAAAAACTTGTCACTGTTTATTTGTCTGCCCTTTTCTGATGTGTCAGATTCTTTTTTATGTGAATGTGTCTCATCTGATCTGACCCATATTTTATCCTCTTCCATCCTCTCCTCCTGACTAAAACCTAGAGAATCTCTATCAATAGACTCTCCTCTAAGAGAAGTCACTGTCCGATCCACGTGCTCCTCTGCAGTAATTGACTTTCCCCCATCTCTTAGTTTAAAAACTGCTCTGCAACCTTTTTAATGTTAAGTGCCAGCAGTCTGGATCCACTTTGGTTTAGGTGGAGCCCATCTTTCCTGTATAGGCTCCCCCTATCCCAAAAGTTTCCCCAGTTCCTAATAAATCTAAACCCCTCCTCCCTACACCATCGTCTCATCCACGCATTGAGACTCTGAAGCTCTGTCTGACTACCAGGCCCTGCTCGTGGAATTGGAAGCATTTCTGAGAGTGCCACCATAGAGGTCCTGGATTTCAGTCTCTTTCCTAGCAGCCTAAATTTGGCCTCCAGGACNCGCTATACTTACCTACATGCCTCCAGCTTCCATCCAGGACACACCACACGATCCATTGTCTACAGCCAAGCTCTAAGATACAACCGCATTTGCTCCAATCCCTCAGACAGAGACAAACACCTACAAGAGCTCTATCAAGCATTCTTAAAACTACAATACCCACCTGCTGAAGTGAAAAAACAGATTGACAGAGCCAGAAGAGTACCCAGAAGTCACCTACTACAGGACAGGCCCAACAAAGAAAATAACAGAACGCCACTAGCCGTCACCTTTAGCCCCCAACTAAAACCTCTCCAGCGCATCATCAAAGATCTACAACCTATCCTGAAAGATGATCCCTCACTCTCACAGATCTTGGGAGACAGACCTGTCCTCGCTTACAGACAGCCCCCCAACCTGAAGCAAATACTCACCAGCAACCACACACCATACAACAAAAACACTAACCCAGGAACCTACCCTTGCAACAAACCCCGCTGCCAACTCTGTCCACATATCTATTCAAGTGACACCATCACAGGACCTAATCATATCAGCCATGCCATCAGGGGCTCGTTCACCTGCACATCTACCAATGTGATATATGCCATCATGTGCCAGCAATGCCCCTCTGCCATGTACATTGGCCAAACCGGACAGTCTCTTCGCAAAAGAATAAACGGACACAAATCTGACATCAGGAATCATAACATTCAAAAACCAGTAGGAGAACACTTCAACCTCCCTAATCACTCAGTGACAGACGTTAAGGTGGCAATTTTGCAACAAAAAAGCTTCAAAAACAGACTCCAACGAGAAGCTGCTGAACTTGAATTGATATGCAAACTAGATACAATCAACTTAGGTTTGAACAGAGACTGGGAATGGCTCGGTCATTACACTAATTGAATCTATTTCCCCATGTTGAAGCAGCCTAACGCTTTCGTGTCAACTGTCCGAAATGGGCCATCATGATTATCACTTCAAAAGTTTTTCTCCCCTGCTGTTAATAGCTTCTCTTAATTAATTAGCCTCTTACAGTTGGTCTGGCTACTTCCACCTTCTGATGTTCTCTGTATGTATAAATATCTTCTTACTGTATGTTCCATTCTATGCATCCGAAGAAGTGGGCTGTAGCCCACAAAAGCTTATGCTCAAATAAATTTGTTAGTCTCTAAGGTGCCACAAGTACTCCTGTTCTTTTAACCACTGAAGTGCATCCACCTCTGAAGTGGAACACAGCAGTTTTAACATGTCATGGCAGCACTGCACAACATCTCAAGTCAAGCAAAAAATACTTTCTCCAACTAAAACTACAGAGCACATTTAGAAAGGCAAAATATAATTACCTGACTTTGAGAGTTTGGCCAGGACACCAGCGCTAAACCTCTGCTTTTATGGAAATTTCCATGGGGTCTTTTGAATCAAACTCCTGATCCTTGTCTTTAATGTGTCTCAGTCAAAGGATGGTATCTGCAGCAGCACCATGCCCCCTAACACCAGGGCATTGGTTCAATACTGACACAAGAGCACCATCTACTCCCAGTATTCGTTAGCAGTCTCCCCTTTAACTTCACATCAGGCCTGACTCTGCTTAGCTTACAAAACCAGACAGATTGTAGCACTTGGTGTTACCTCTGCAAGGTGTGCTCAGGCTCTCCTTTTTGTTTTATAGAAACTTCTCCAGGAGTCGATGAGGTGACATTTGTGGAAAAGGAGCCAGCTGAACGTCACTCTGTTGTTTCCTGGGAGCAGGTGGGTAGTTTCATTACAGCGCTGTAAAGGGGTTGGTCTGACTACGCAACAGGCTATGCATGCATGCAGGATACTGAACAGAGCTACCACATTTCATGTACAGCTCAGCCCATAGGTAAGAGAGACCGAGGTTTGTGACACATATTGGAGCAATGCTGTCTCCTTTTCAGGTAGTACTCTGGCTTCCAGCCATACCACCTGCAATTGCAGTGTTGTTGGATCTCACAAGACAAACAGGCCACTGATGCATTCAGATGGCAGCCCTCTAAGGGACACTTGAGTGCTGCAGAGAGTAGAGATGGTGACGCAGTAGGTGGTTGTCATTCTTCTGCATCAGCCCTGAAACCAAGCTCCAGCATGGTGATAGGGGCCACTGTGTTGCTTGAGGAGTTGTCTTTCAGATGAGACATAAACCCAAGCTCCTTATGGCTATTAAAGAGAGACTTGTAGTACAATCAAGTCAGTCAGTGCCCCCACCTACACCCCACTCATCCGTTTCCCTTCTCAACCTCAACTACCTACCTTCTACTTCCCATATCTCCACTCCAGCCATAAATCTAAAACACCGATGCACACATGCTACTCCTAGGGTAATTCTGCGCCAAAAAACTTAAAATGCGCAGAATATTTTAAAATTCAGCAAAATTCTGCATCCTTTATTTGTCAAAATTTATTTCAAAATATCTGTCTATAAGTATGCCTGTAACAATATAGAGAACAAAAAAGATTCAGGAAATGTTTTTTTGACAAATAGATTCCTTACTAAGCATATTAATACAGAACTTTAAGTAATAATTCATTTAATCTACAATTCAGAAACATATTTCCCGCACCCCTCAAAGCTGTGTAAAGGCTTGGGGTAGTCAGGGGTAGTGGTGGAGTTGAGGGAGAGGGAAGTAATTTCTGGGAAGGAGCCTGGGAGTGAACCTGTAGGGCTGTTGGGTATGGATGGGAGAAGTATGGAACAGTTTTTTTGGGGGGAAGGGATTGTTAGGGAGTTGGGGAGCCTCCCCCATGCAGACCTTGGCTGACTCCTAGCCTCTCTCATTCAGTCAGGCACATCTGCCCCTGTCCCCATGTGTCCTGCCACCCCCCTCTCCTATGTGGCCCTGCACCCAACCTGTCCTCATGTGGCCCTGCACCCCCATTCCTTATGTTCTTATGTTATGTTCCTATTCAGCCCCCGCTCCAGTCTGCCCACCCACTAGCCCTTCTGAATCCCAGTCTATGTGACCCCCACTCTCAGGAGCCCCATGTGCCCCACTCTATCTGTCCACCCATATCCCCATGGCTCCTCACTTGGCCCTCAGGGCAGGGCGCTGTGAGGAACACAGCCTCTCATCCTCCCTATCGGCTGCTGACTGCTGTAGCCGGTGAGCCAGCTGCCTCTGTTCTGGCACCACAGCAGCCCCTGGTGGGAGAAAGGCGTAACTGCGGCACCTCTCCAGCAGAATGTATTTTCTGTGGAGAAAAAACAAAATTGGTGAATTTTGCATGTGCGCAATGGGGCAGAATTCCCCCGGGAGTAACATCCATTCAGATTTCACTTCTTTAATTTCTACATACAAATAATCCGATTTACCTTGTAGGCTACCCCTCCACATATCTCTTCCTAAGCATTACAGAAAAACATCTCTCACGGTCACCGTTTACAATGTAGCACCAGACCTCACTTATTTACGCCCACCAATAAAGCCAGGATAGAGCTATGATTTAACTTATGGAAGCCGCATCAACCCTGTATTAATCATCCAATGAAGTGGGTTTTAGCCGACGAAAGCTTATGTTCAAATAAATTTGTTAGTCTCTAAGGTGCCACACACAAGTACTCTTCGTTCTTTTTACATTTCATTGTGTTTCCACAACCACTAGGTGGCACTGTTTACCAGTTTAATGGAGGGGAAACAATCGACTCATAGATTAATATTCTCTCAATAGTAAAGTTGTAACAAGGTTCCTTTACAATCCCTGTTTTTAACTCCCTCTATAACATAAGCTAAGAAAAATGGTTTGTCCTGAAATTTAACTGCATTCTAAACATCAAGGAAAATTTTTCTGCAAATCTGGAAGAAAGTTGGTCAAGTATTTTTGAGTTATAGGTCACTAAAACAACAAAGACCTTGAATATGAGCCCACTCAATCCTAGCTCCATAGCTAAGGCTGGGGGGGAGGGCAGTGGAAATGAGGGAAGGCAGGTGGGGTGGGGGGAAGAGGGAATGGAGAAGGGGGTGGTATAGGGCAGGATAGGGACAGGGGACCTACCTAAGAGCTAGGCACATTGCAGCCCTTGCTCTCCAGGGAGCACAAGGACTACTCTCTCTGGACTGCCTCAGAGGTGTACAGTGCCCCAAAGAGGGGTGAGGACAGGCAGAGCAGTAGATCCATGCCAGCCTGCAAAGCAGGACAAGCACACAGGGAAGTGTGTAGCCCCTCAGAAAGGGACACAGCAGAGGACATGCTTAGGGAGTGCCGAGAGGCATTTGGGATCAAAAGCCCTAAAGAAAGGGGATTGTTCTCCAGTGCGCTCTCTTCTATAAGGTTTTATAATCTTCTGCTAAAATCAGATGCACAATTCTGTCCCTGCTATTTGTAAATGCTGTTCTTAACAGGTCTGAGACTGGGGCCTGCCGCAACCCATGTGTTCTGCTCTGCTAGTGCAAAGGGGTTGTAAAGCCGGCAAACACATCCGCCTGAGAATCCCCCCTGCGTAGAGCATGGAGGGCATGACTGGAACATCTCTGCACTGGGGATATTCCCAGCTGCCAGACGAGTTCTGGAGCCTTCAGCAGCTGGGTTAGACCAGCCCCGAAGTGGTAGTAACTTATGTGGAGAGACAAATTGGCCCGTGGCCATCGCCAGTGTTAGAGAGCCATAAAAAATTATATACATCTCCTTCTCCCCTCACTCAGGTCTCGCATGGAGTGAGCTCTGTGCCTTTTTGTGTTTAGAGTAGTGTCTGTAGAACCTTATGGATTTAATTTCTATTAACTTCTATAGGATTGTTCCCAATCGGGGACTATTCTATTATTATTTTGAGTTAACTGCCGTGTGTAAAATCTTCTGTTTTATGTGGGAATCAACATATGTTGGGCAACATAACCTTACCAGCTGATAGAGTTCCCCACCACCCCAGAAGGACACATGCATTAAACGTGTTCTTTCCGGGTAATTTTGGGATATCATGGACAATAAACAAAAGAAATTAAAATCGTATGAAACATTGGGCATCTTGGTTTTGTACTTTATGAGGCTGGTGCGTGCAACTCTGGAAAGCACCAGATGAGCAGGGTGCATGCAGCTGGTTGAAGGGGCTGAGGGTAAGCAGTTTCAGGCATATCATTTGGGCTTATCTGACCTCTGCTCTAAGAAGACAGCTGTTTGAAATCACAAACCCTTGTGACTGAAGGTAACTTGACAGATCAGCCAGCCTTCTCCCACCCTCATGGAAAACATTGGACGATATCCAAGATCCCAAATGGGGCCACGTTCTGCTCTGGCATAGCAACTTGTCTTCAGACCCATCCTCTGGAGAAGGCAATGAAAGGGTGTTAGCTGAGGAAGTTCCTAAAATGAAGGTAAAAAGAGAGAGAATGCGACTGGAAACAGAGATGCCAATTGATATGTCCTCCTGGAAGAGGAGGGCTCAAGGCAGCAGGTCTATCCAGAAACCTCTTATCTCCTTCCATGAATAGACCGTTCATCACTAGAGTCCTGTTTCTTGTCTCTCTCAGGAGAGTAATTCCATTGAAGTCAATGGAGCTGTTCACGTGTAAAAGTTTATTAATAGAAAAACAAGATTAAACAGGTTTTTTAAATCAATGGAATGTGGCATGTAAATACTTGTATTCTGGTGGGGCTTTGTGGCACATCAATCATCTCCAGACATCCAGCCTCCTTCGTTGTTTTAATCCAAGTCCTTGGTCTTGCAACTAGAGTTATGAAGTTAGAACTCCTGAAGCTACAATGTGAAATTACAAATATTTAGCTTTGAAAATAGTCTGCAAAACAAGGGCACGTTTGTTACAGGCATTTGGAGAATTTAAAGCACGCCTATATAGTTTAGTATTCTTCTAGAACAGGGGTGGGCAAACTACGGCCTGCGGGCCGGATCCCGCCTGCTAGCCATTTTAAGCCGGCCCTCGAGCTCCCACTGGAAAGCGAGGCTTGCCCCGCTCCGGCGCTCCAGCTGGGGAGCAGAGTCGGGGGTCGCTCCACGCAGCTTGCGGAAGCAGCCACATGGCCCCGCTCCAGCCAGGAAGCAGAGTCGGGGGCCGATCCACGCAGCTGCCGGAAGCCGTGGCATGGCCCCCCTCCAGCTCCTATGCGCTCCAATGGCCCCGCTCTAATGGCCCCCTCTGACACTCCAATGGGAGCTGCAGGGGTGGTGCCTGCAGATGGGGCAGCGTGCAGAGCCACCTCGCCGCACCTCCGCGTAGGAACCAGAGAATGGACATGCCACTGCTTCCAGGAGCCGCTTGAGGTAAGCACCACCCGGAGCCTGCACCCCTGAGCCTCTCCCCATGCCCCAAACCCCTGCCCCAGCCCTGAATCCCCCTCCCGCCCTCTGAACCCCTCGGTGCCAGCCCAGAGCATCCTCCTACACCCCAAACCCTTCATCCCCAGCCCCACCCCAGAGCCCGTGGATGGCATGGACCGGTGTGGAGATGGGGAAACTGCACAAAATGAGTGTAGCAAAGGAGTGGCTGCATTTTTTAGGTTCGATAAATACAAGGTATCGGGGTATTTATCTTTGTTTTATGGGCTTTGGGTGCTAAATATTTGATTGTGGTTTTTAATTTCCTTTCACATAAATCCAAACATTTATTTTGTTGCTAAAAAACATTTGGTGCTCTGAAAACATACCAGATTGACAGTCCTGCAGCTTGCAGTGCTCTGCTACATAACGCCTAGAATAGAAGATCAGGGTTGGAAGGGACCTCAGGAGGTCATCGAGTCCAACCCCCTGCTCAAAGCAGGACCAATCCCCATACTGCGTCATCCATGAGCATCCTGCTCTGAAGGGACCACCTCACAGTATAGAGAAAACCTTGAAAACATGACCCGAAAGGTTCATAAACCAGAAGACACACAAAAAGAACCTCCAACGTATTATCTTTAAAAATCTCATGATTTGGGGGCCTGACTCGTGATATTGGAATGTTTGCAGTTGGTGATACTGTAAACATACATTCTAGTTTGGAAAAAAAGTTTGTCTATTGTTTCAGGGAAATCATTTAATATGAAGAGTAGTGATAGTTAGAGCCCTGCGTGGATACAAAAATGTGGATCCGCATCCGCCAGAATCAACATGCTTCCGACCCGCGATCCACTAGCCGTCTTTTATGTGTATCCGCACCCGCAGCAGCAAGCCGTCTCACAAGGGCTGGGGGGAAGCGGAGATGAATGGGAGGGCAGGGTCTCGAGGAGAAGGGGCTGTGACGTTGCACCCCATAATGCTTTATAGAAATATGCTTATGAATGTAAATATGACATAACTGGAATATGCTTTATGCTAGATATGCCATGTTACATATCTTTGCAAAGGTTATGTTCTACCGCATGTATTCATCCTATACATATGCATGTATCATTTTTATATCTGAAGTTATGAGCATTGGCTCTATGCTTGTATTTAAAGTGTTTGCTGTAGAAAGCACCTAAGGCAGAGTTGATCAACCTAGTGTGAAGGGGTTATTCAAGTAAATGGAAGTACTTGGCGAACAATGAACTTTGAGAGACGCCAATCCACATCTGAGCTTTCCTGGGAATGTGGCTCGGCCTGTAAAGTTCTGAGTCATACATGGACATGTGACTTGCCCATGTGACTCCAAAACTCCATCTTGCAGCTGGATTCTGCATAGGAGAGAAGAAGGGGTTTCCACCCACAAGAGAGTCAATTTAAGCTCCTGGAAACCCCTCCATTTTGTCTTCAGCTGGCTCAAGAGAGAGCCTCTCCACCCCCAAAGGATACCTGAAAGAAACTGGAACAAAGGACAGTTACCACAGGGGGTGTGAGTGATTGCTGGACCCAGACTAGAAGGAGGCTAGTCCGTAAAAGAAACTTACTGGAACATCTCTGAGGGTGAGATTTCATCTGTAATCCCTTTCTTACTGTATTAGGCTTAGACTTGGTTTTATTTTGCTTGGTAATTCACTTTGTTCTGTCTGTTATTACTTGGAACCACTTAAATCCTACTTTCTGTATTTAATAAAATCACTTTTTACTTCTTAATTAACCCAGAGTATGTATTAATACCTGGGGGGGGGGGTGCAAACAGCTGTGCATATCTCTCTATCAGTGTTATAGAGGGCGAACAATTTATGAGTTTATCCTATATAAACTCTATACAGAGTAAAACGGATTTATTTGAGGTTTGGACTGAGAGTTGGGTACCTGAGTGTTGGAGACAGGAACACTTAAGCTGTTTTCAGATAAGCCTGCAGTTTTTGGCGGACATGGTTCAGACCTGGGTCTGTGTTTGTAGCAGGCTAGCGTGTCTGGCTCAAACCAGGCAGGGCACTGAAGTCCCAAGCTGGCAGAGAAAACAGGCTCGGGGGTAGTCTCAGCACATCAGGTGGCAGTCCCCAAGGGGGTTTCTGTGATCCAACCCGTCACAGGGGCGTCACATTGCGTGCTGCTCCCGCAGACTCACGAACAACGGTAGCAGGAGTGCATGTTGCATCACAGCGGGGCAGAGGGGTGGGGCACCAGGGCCCTGCCCACTCCAATCCCTGTGGCCGGGGACAGGTCCCTCTGCCCAGGAGCCAGCGGGCCGGGAGCATGGCCAGTGCTGCCAGGCCAGGCCATGGTGGGGATGCTGGCGCTGCCCAAGGGGCCCCAGGTACTGGACAGCCCTAACTCCAGTCTGCCACCTGGCTACTGGCCTCCGGCCCCGAGCGTGCTGCACCACCCCGCCCCAGGCTGCCCAAGCCAGATGCCGCAGGCCAGGCACCGTCGTGAGTAGAGCCCTGGGCGGTTGTGTCCGTATCCGATCCACTATCCGGAAAAATGGTCCATGGATTTGCATATGCGTGGATATGCTGGGCTCTAGTGATGGTAAGTAGCTTCATGCGGCATCTTTCCTTGGCTTGTTAAAACTGTCTCCTGATGTGATTCTCTTCTGGTTTTCAAATTCATGACATGCACTTAGTATTAGGAACTAAAATATGAGTGGAATTTACTGTCTTAAGGGCCTAATCCCACAGTTCCCACCGAGCATAGTGCCTGCATTGAGCATACGTGTATGCTACTGGATGGTATGTCATACGTGCTTGTGTGCATGTGCCTATCACACTTTAGTGATTGAAAGTCCGTGAAAGAGAGAAGTCCTAATACCACTGCAGGTCCTGTAGCTCAAAGGGTTGAGGTTGGTTGGTTTGGTTTCATTGATGGCAAAGCGCTGTCCCTGACGAAGCTGTGTGTGGGGATTAGCTGATGACCTTGAGTCTGTGATTTGGGAGTGTGAATTCATTACACAAGGTGCCATGTCATGAAAATTGTGGAACACTCCTAAAATATCCCTGTAGCTAGCGATCGCTAAATTGGTAAACCAATTGCATGAAATTTTCCCAGAGGTGCCTTCAGATCAAATAACTAACCTGTGTTGGGAAACAGATCCAAGAAACTTGAAAGCATCTCTCCAGTTGTGTGATTTGAGTTGTGTTGGGGCTCAGTAAGATATTGGGTGGCAAATGTTCCTGTCTCAAGAGTCAGTCAGTTATCTGGATCAAAGCATGCTCTATCTCTTTCCTTTGATAACATTTAAGGGCATTTGTGATTACAGAAAAACTCCTGTGTATTGCCAGAGGATTTAAAGAATTTCTACCTAATGAGCGATGGCTTCCACATGACCTGGAGTGTGAAGTTTGATGGTAAGTCTGCCTGTTTCTTTCCTTTAGCTTAAAATCCTTTAGGTTAAAATGTCCATTCTTTCTGTGCATTTCCTGTGGCAGCTACAGTCCCTTCCTCTTAATTTGATCGCTGCTTAACCGAATCCTCCATTTAGTTTGATCTACACCACAGAAGCGAAATTATTTTGAAGGAAAAATAACCACTATGCCCTTTGTTTTGCTGAGTTTAGCCAGCTGTTGTTGGATAATTCAATCACTGATGTAGAAAATTACCAAGGAAGTCCAAAGTGCTGCGTGGAATCAAAAGCCAACACAAGGAAGGCCCCAATGATAAAAGATGAACACAACCTGAATTTCTGTGCATGATACACTGGGCTTAAGCCTGCGATACAGGCACATGCAGGATTCCCATGTGGGAACCTTGTGTGCCGAGCGCTTGCTAGGATCAGATCTAGTTTTGATTACCTAAATGCCAGTATGTACTGTCCAAATCCAGATATGCCCGTCAGTCATCAAATGGATGAGTGCATAAATTTGACTTCAATCTGCAAATTTTGTCGTACTCAGCTCAGAGGGAACATCTGGTCTTCAGTTGGCTTCCTGCTTTTTACACTGATCTGCTTCTGTCAAGCCAGATGGAAATCAGAATGCGGTCAAGGAACTTTGCAGAGGTCACACAACACGTAGTAGCTGTGCCCGGGGGATGAGAGCCCTAGCTACCATTGTGATAGTGGGGCACTTTAACAATGAACAACATTTAAATGAAGGGCCTGATCCTACTCCCGCTGAGATCAGTGGAAGCTTTACCACAGACTTCTGTGCTAGCAGGTACAAACCCTGGGCCTCATTCTGATCTCACATCAGTTTAACTCCATTGACTTCAGTGGAGTTCCTCCAGTGTAAATGATAGCAGAACTCGGTCCCCTTTCTTCCATCTGGGCCTAGCAGGAACAGGGAGACTCTTTCACTCTGAAGCAATCACCTGGCCGCAGTTATCCAGGCCTTTGCCACCTCAAAGTCCGATTCTTGCAGGGCACTCCAGCTGGAGACTGCTAGCTTCAGCTGGTGCATGCAGAATGCACTGATCTCCTTGTGAAATGGAGTTTCACATGAAGAGCACATGACCCCAGTCCCCAGCATGTGCTCTGCCTGCTGGGTGGTTCAAGTGGAATTCAAGGTGTGGTGACCCATAGAGCCCTGAATAGGTTTAACGCTTTATTACCTAACACTTCCCCTTGCCCTCTTCCAGACTGCTACAGCTGCAGTCAGCACCAGGGCCTAAGCTGGAGCTTCCTCACAACAAATGAGAGGCAGCTGCTGACTTGGTGATCTCTCTGAGGTGCACTCAGCTTTGCTCCACCAGAGCCTATATCTGTCAAACTTGCAGGCCTGCTGCAATGCCCATTTCTATGTATTTTGTGAAAGGTTGGGCGTTGGACAAAAAGAAAAGCCCTCCTCCGCCCTCCTGTCGTTGGGGTGTAGGAATGATCACTCTTGTCACTGTGCATTGCAGATAACCCCATGCCACTGGGCTCCATGGTGATTAACGGCATCTCTAAGCTAAGTCGCCTTGGCGGATCATCGGCGTACGCCCTACCCAATGCACCAACCCTCGCTGACCTGGAAGATGATATGGATGAGGAAGGTATTGTCCTCTTGATGGCACACATGATGGTACACCCAAGCGTCAGAATGTGCTTTTCCTCCTTCATTCTGCTGTATAGGGATACGCTGCATTTCTGCATAACAGGCCAAGCTGCACTTTGCTAGCACAGGTAGAGAAGTCACAGGTCGCTCTTAACAAGACCCAACTTGTGCTGCTCCAGAGAAGGAATGGACTGGATACTTAGGGTCCACCAAGCATCATTAACACCACCTCCGCACCTGTGTTGTCTCCACACCTTTCCCAACCAAACTGCTCCCTATCCTTTGTTTTTCCCTGTCTTAAATTGTTAGCTGGGGCCTCCTCTCTTCATTCAGCTTGGAAAGAGCATGTACATTTACAATATAATATCAACAACCAGTGGCAATAATTGTCGTGGTGATGGATAGGCCCATTGGATACACTGACTTTGAATGCAGCTCTTCAGAGCTGGAAATGTCACTGGAAAACACATTGGAACAAGAGGCAGCAGGGGAAAATGCATCTGGATGTGTTAGGCATTTGGCAAATAAAAAGCTCCATTCCCTTCCTCTACCAGCTTGCAGTCTAACAGAATGCAACAAGTGAGACCAACAGGACATGGTATAACGGTGGCTCTCTGCAGCAAAATAATGAAACTTACAAATTGCTATTTGATTTCTGTAGCTCTTGCTGCTTCCAAACCTGGCTGGTTTCTCAGCTTGTCAGGGAATCCTGCCCTTTAGCATATTAGAGATTTTGCCCAAATTCTGCTATAATCCTGATCCTCTTGCTACTGAAATCAAATGGGCCAGATTCTGCTCTTATTACCAACATGCAACTCCACTCAATTTGCCTGGCGCATTCAAGAGCAGATGATGTCCCAAAAGGAGCTATAATAATACACTGAGGAGATATACCTATCTCATAGAACTGGAAGGGACCCTGAAAGGTCATCGAGTCCAGCCCCCTGCCTTCACTAGCAGGACCAAATACTGATTTTGCCCCATATCCCTAAGTGGCCCCCTCAAGGATTGAACTCGCAACCCTGGGGTTAGCAGGCCAATGCTCAAACCACTGAGCTATCCCTCTCACTTCAGTGGGGAGCTGCAGATTCTAAAAATGTATATCCATTTTCTTTTATTGCAGGAAAAATTCCATTGTCCTTTCTAAACAGTGTATTTGTCTTGACTGATCCCAACTTACTTATGAGATTGTCATGAAAACCATAATAGTTAATTGTGTTGGGGTTTTTTTGTGAGGTTTTGGCTATTGTTGCTTTTTTAACATTTTACTAAATAAGCAGAGTTCTGTGTGAATAATTATACCGAGGATTTTAAAACAGCTATTCCACAATGATCCAGCTGAACTATTATTTCCCTGTAAGCTGGTTTTCTAAGGTTTAAATACTTGTGCTTTACTATGTATTCTACCAGTTATAAACAACCTTAAGCCCTAGCTTCTGAGAATGGGTATCTGGTTCGGCAATAAGGTTGATGAAAATCTAAGTTCTGTGAACTGCAGGTGAATTTACGCGCAAGCATGAAATTACTTCTTCAGGAGGTCTCTGGGGGTGTTTATGTATGAGCAGAACTAGAACATAGTGATTGTCATAAAACTAAAATTACTGCTCTTGGTACCTTTTTCATTCAATTGTTTTGAACTTTCTCGCTCTACATTTCAATTTCTGACAATATTTTGATTTATTGTAAGAATGAATAACTGTTAATTTACCAATTAAAAGTGACTCCTTCCCAAGCCAAGTTATGGGCCAGCTTTTCAAACATGCCTCGACAATGGCACCCATAAGTGTTCCGTATGCACAAGTCTGTGCATGCAAGAGCTGTATTTGTACAAACTCCTGCACTCTGTGTGCACGTGCAGTGGAGGGCGCGGTGCATGTCAACAGCGCTGCATGTAAAAGATGCAAGCAGAGCTTTTTCAGGCCCGTTTGCAAACTTGGCCAGTGAAGATCTAGCCAGAAATGCTGTAAAGCGATTTTTGTTTCTTTTGAAAGGTAATGAAGACCAGCCAGAAAAGCCTCACTTTGACTCTCGTAGCCTGATATTTGAATTAGACCCATGCAATGGGAACGGGAAAGTTTGCCTTGTTTATAAGCACATCAAACCAGGTAAAGACTGAAAAGAGCCCAGTTAACCAGTCATGCTAAATGGCTGTGTTTGGATAGCTCTTACTCTTCTGAACTTATGTGCCATTGTGGGTGAACCCTTGGAGCCAGGATTTCCCCCTTGGTATTGAACAGATGAGTCCATATTGTAACCTCCATGCTGTTTCTACCTGCCTAAAATATTTGCATACAGAGAGGGGAAAGGCTCTGGGCTAGCTCCCTGAGCCTGCAAACACTTACGCATGTGAGTAGCCCCAAAGGGTTCAGTAGGGTCACTCCTAGGTGTAAAGTTACTCATGTGTGGATGTGATGGTAGACTTAGCATCTCCATCCTTAGAGGTTTTTAAGGCCCGGCTTGACAAAGCCCTGGCTGGGAGGATTTAGTTGGTGTTGGTCCTGCTTTGAGCAGGGGGTTGGACTAGATGACCTCCTGAGGTCTCTTCCAACCCTAATCTTCTATGATTCTTCTCATCCTTCAACTTCAAAACAATGCTACCCTTTTTTGCACATGTTCCTTTGTTTCAATTCCAGTTGTCACCCCAGACACTGAGATCTGGTTTCTGGACAGAGCTCTGTACTGGCATTTCCTCACCGACACCTTCACTGCCTACTACCGACTGCTGATCACCCACCTGGGTCTCCCGCAATGGCAGTATGCCTTTACGAGCTACGGTGTCAGCCCCCAGGCTAAGGTAGGAGAGCAGGAGCTTTACTTGGACTCTGAACACAAGCCAGTCCTTCCCGCTTCCTCAAGACCAGTGTGTAGAGCCACCTGACTCAGCAACAAGCAAGATTATCCTCCGCAAGGCATCAGACTTAGGGGCCGTGGAAGGGTTAGCTAGAGCTGGGCTTTCGAGCAGCTGGTGGCGGCACCAAGGCTACTGCTGCTATTATTATGCTTATCGAGCTCTCACCATCTGTGGCTGTGCAGGGGGATAAGGGTGGGATAAGGCCATCTACATTCCCCCATGCAGACATGGAAGACCGACCCAGATCACAGCTCTGGGCATGGTAGAGCAAGCAAGGGCTGAACCCCCTGTACTGCCTTCCCCTCCCCAACTGCTGACAGCAAGTGGGCAGGGAGGCCCCACTACAAACTGGACAGCAGAGCTAACCATACATGAGTGGGGAACGTGCCGCACCTTGCAGCAGGCTGTAGCAAAGTATTCCCCTTGTCCTCTGCCACCCCAAGAAACATTGCCTGAGAGGGGAGTGAGCGTCCCAATATCTCCCAGGGCTACTCCTGGGGTGGTGCTGGTTACACGTTGCTCCTTGCTCGGGGCTGGGCGTAAAGGCACAATCTGATTCTAGCCTGTTCTTCTCACTGCTGCTCCCTGCTGACTGCCAGGTAGCTGCATTTATAGCCGCCTGCCTTTCCTCTGAGTTTCTGATTGGGCCTTCAGTCCCAACCTGGCTCATTACCCCACCCTCTGTGCCTGTGGGAGAGAACAACGCTTAATGCTGTGTGCGCTGACCCATGCTGTCTCTATGCATGCTGGCAGGGCCTTTGCTCCCTGTCACACGGAGTTGTTCTGTGGCTCCTTGTTATCGCAGAGTTTGCAGACATGCTATCAGCAAACTGACATTCCCTGATTCTAGGCATGTGAAACTGTCCTGTGAAGCCAAGAGGAAGTTTCAGCCTAGTGAGGACTGCAGGGTCAGGCCCTCTGCATTTCAGTTTTCCTCCACATCATGCTATGCTCTAAATAAAACCTGCCTGATTGATGGAGGCTGTACCCATTGTACTCGAGCAATAGCTTTTCCCAGCCCAGTATTGCATATATTCACTACCCCTTTTGTGAAAGGATCCCCCATGCATTCCCTAACCAATCAGTTGCCTCCTCGTTTAGATTATTTGTCCTGCTGACTTGTTAACCTTTCACCACTGTAATCAGGTAGTCTTCATTAACGCTATCTTTTGGAAAGGTCTCTTGGGAGCAGATATTAGAGACCTTCCCCTTATGCAGTACTGAGTTCTACCCCCCCCCCCCATTTAGTGTGTGTATTGACCCTCTGTTTATCTTGTTCAGTATTATGCTGTGCCCTGGAATGATTATGGTTTGAGGCAGGGTTTTCCTATTAACCCCTGCAGTCCTTTCCCTGGCTTCATGAGCCAGCTGGCTGTAGTAGAAAAAGCAATAGCCAACAGGAATGTGAATTGCAGAGTGAAACTTCCTGGTGGCAACCAGATAATGCTGATGGTGATCCAGAGTCATCAAATCAGTCAGAAGAGAAGTGAACACAAGGTCTGAGTGAAAGTTTGCACAACTCAACCTGCACTGTTAGAAGAACATCGGGGGCTTTTTATTTCACGAGAGGCCCAGCAATTCTAGCTCTGCTTGTTTGGCAAGTTAAATTCCAAGGTATTAATAATCACTTGCTACTTCTCTGAATCCAAATCAATTAGGCCTGGTTCCCCTCTCTCTGACATTGGTATAAACCAGGGGTAACTCCCTAATGTCTGCCGAGTTACACCGATGGAAAACTAGGAGAATCAGGTTTCACTCCTGGCCTTTATCTGCACAATGGGCCGATCCAGACATCCCGGTACCTTGGGAAGGTTATATCCCAATCCTCATTCTGCAACTACGAACCATCTCTGCTATAAAGCTCTTTGCACAAAACCCTGTGAGCTGACACACAGACTGACACAGGTTCCTGACAGCAGGAGCTTGGCGTATGTTTAAAATGTTCCACAGCTGATTCTTGCGGTTTCCCTCCAAGTCTCTAATTTGTGATTTTTTCCTCCCTCCCCCCATGTCACCCTTCCCTGTAATCTGCTTTTTTCAGCAATGGTTTAACATGTACAAGCCCATCACCATCAACACAGCTCTACTCTCGGAAGAACCTGACTCCTTTGTGAACAAACTGGACCCCAACAAGGTATTTAAAAGCAAGAACAAAACGCCGGTGATCAAAAAGAAATTGCCATCCCAGCCAGCAGGCTCTCAGAAAAGCCACGCAAGCACAACCTCCTCCAAGACCCCTTCACTCTCCGGGAACGCCCTGAGGAAACGAGAACCCCAAACCTGACTCTGGAAAGCAGTTTCATTCCAGACTGTTTAAAAACCCACTGTGGTGTCTCTTAGGTTTGGATCAAACCATTTCTCATGCATGAATAGACTTCCCAGTGCAGCTGTGTTGCAACATTTGCATGACATATAACGACAATTTAATTTATGGGAGATATGGCTGGAAAGCCAAAAAGCTGCAGGTCCTGCAGAGATGGTGGTTAATTCCTTTCTATTCCGATGGGCAAATACTTGTGTGTGGCTAAAAATGCCACTGAAGCCACTGAGCAGGGTGGAGCGTGTTACCACTGATAAAGTGCAGCAATGGACTCAAGTAAAATCAATCTCTACCATTTTCATATACATCTTATTAAATACAACATACATACACAAATATTTTCCCCGTGTCCTTTTTAGAAGAAAGAAGCATGCCGTGATCATTGCATGTAACGAGAGCAGGATCAAACCCACTGAAGTTGGTGGAAATGCTCCCCTTGACTTCAAGGGAGCAGGACTGGGCCCTATGGTTATAGCCCAATGATACGTAAGGGCTTCATGCTGACCACCCCCAAATCCCATTGAGTGTTCAGCCCGGGATCGGGCTCTGAGCTATTTATCCAGACTGCATGTTAAACAGAAAGAGGCGCGGCACAGAATGAGTAGCCGTGAGGGAGTGGCCTAAGACGGCTTTAAGCTGATCCCAGTCTTAGGTTGTTCCCTGGCCCCATTGTAACAGACAGCCCTGAGGGACTGTCTACATTACAGCAGCCTCACTTGGCTGCCCTATGGATGGCAACACAGCTCAGAATCTCTGCAGTGCTGCTGCCCAACTCCTAACAGGTTCCTGTCATCCTTAGCCCTGTCCCTGGCATGCCCCTTTCACCAGGGGTTAAGGGGGTCCTTGCAAGGCAGTTTACTGTGGTTACTCTCCTGAGGGGATCCGCCCCCAGCTGTATCAGGGGCTTTAAGAGCCCTTTGTCCAGCCCTTTTTTGCCCCAATTGTCTTGGGGCTGAGGGTGGGTGACAACCTTTCACGAGCACCTGTTTGTTCAGTGTAGTAGCAATAACAGGGATACACAAGAGGACACTCAGTAATCCACTCACTCATACCTGTTCCACTCTGAGCTAGTGAATTTCGCATTTAGGATGCTGCAGAATTACATGTGTGGCATCACTCGGCTTTTTGTTTTTTCCACCTGAGTGATGGGTTTGGTGTATTATTTCCAGGGGTGAAAGTAACTTAAAGGACTTACCAGTACACCGGAGTCCTGAGCAGGGCGCGTGGCCTCAACCGGAAGAGGGGGGGCCTTTACATACCCGGGCCCTTTAAATCACCCCCGGAGCTCCCAGCTGCCGAGGCAGCTGGGAGCCCTGGGGCTCAGGGGCAATTTAAAGGGCCCCGGGGCTCTGGCCGCCACTACCGCAGCGGAGCCCCTGGGGGTTCTAATAGAGACAGCCAGGGCACCATCTCAAAACAAGCAATGATTCTTTACATTGGGGTGTGTCTAACTGCTAACATGACTGCATACCTGTATAATACCAAGCTACCTCACAAGGTGTTGTGGGGATTATTTACTTGATGTTGGTGCAGCCCTTGGAAGTATTAAGCACTGTATAAGTGCGATGTATTTGAATAAAGATTTTAATATTGTCCTCCAAAATGGACAATATTAAATCACCGCCGGAGCCCTGTCGCCGCTACCCCAAGGCTCCGGCAGCGGGGCTCGGGAGGCGATTTAAAGGGCCCAAGGCTCTGGCCGCTGCAGGGAGCCCCGGGCCCTTTAAATCGCCAGCCTGGGGAAGCTGGTCCAGTCCAGCACGGCGTACTGGCTCTTGCCGGTACGCCGGACCGGACCGGCTTACTTTCACCTCTGATTATTTCCATAAAGAAAATAGTTAAGAAACAAACTTCCATTGAAGTTTAGAACAGAGCCACTTTCGGCCCCACTCAATACTGTTCTGTCCACCAGAAATCCCAGCTAGCACAGACTTTTAAAAGCCACCCTCCATTTTTACACCTATAGATTGTGCAAGTAAATAACTACAGGTGCAACGGATGTCCCTTGGACATTATCCACTGAGTTACTGAGTGTTATTTAATTAGTGGTGTGAAAACAAAAGCTCAATGAAGGCAGGGTTGAACACTTGATCCAGTGATGAAGTCATGTGGCTGATCGAACGTTCCTTTCCAGCTTTGTCCTAGCAACACTTGGACATCACACACGGTTAGTCTGCAAATCGTCCTTTCCTTTCTCATCTCCGCCTTCCAGTGCAGTCTGATTGTGAAAGTCAATTAGGAGTTTGTAGGCTAAGGCACCAGCAAGACTTCCCAGTGTTGGAGCTACAAGTGGGACCCACCACCAGTAATCTCCAGCCCTAAAAGAACAGACAGGACAGGTTTCTGGTGAATCAGAACATTTGCTTTGCTGTCATATTCTACCCTAGCTAAGTGAAGTTTGTTTTTGCTACGGAGTCGAATTCTAATCTAGCAAAGTTATTTTTCCCCACAGAATGCATTCCTACTGGAGGGAGCTGAGCTATGATATTATTTTGCACAGTTATACAGCCTTCTGTCTGAGGAGCTCAAAGACTTCAAGGGCTCGATCCAAAAATCAATGGAAAGATCCTCCTGGATTTCAGTAGACTTTGGATCAGACCCTAGATGAATTAAGGCTCAGAATAGCCTTTCAGGTCTATCTCCTAGAACTGGAAGGGACCCCAAAAGGTCATTGAGTCCAGCCCCTGGCCTTCACTAGCAGGACCAAGTTCTGATTTTGTCCCAGATTCCTAAGTGGCCCCCTCGAGGATTGAACTCACAACCCTGGGTTTAGCAGACCAATGCTCAAACCACTGAGCTATCCCTCCCCCCAGGTATTATCAACATTTTACAGATGGAATCAGAAAGAGAGAAGGCCAGTGCCTTTCCCAAGGTCACACAGGAAACCTATTTCAGCATAAGGAGTAGAAACCAGGTCTAAGTCCTTTGCTTACCCACACGACCATCTTTGCTGTAATGGGAATTGCAATCTGCATGCTGTCATACATTGAAACAATGTGTGACTCTCACTTAATCTCACTGTGAATGGCATTTGCCTATATCCACATCCACAACAAGTAGATCCCGGTGCTGTTGAAATCTGTTTTGATTATTTGATGGCTCACCCTTAGCTACTATTTTAAAATACATTCGACAAAGCAGTCAGAATTGGACCAAGATTCTGTGCCAGCCAGTCAGAATGCTGGGTGAATGTTGTGGCATATGAAAGAGCAGCATTCCCACTGGAGTAGGGAACCAACTTGCGTACTGGGATTCCAACTGCTCAGAGATTAGTTTCTCCCTTAAAGTGCTTTTTAAATAAGGGTTAATAGAGCTTACCTTGTATTAACACATTTTTCAGGTCACATATTTGTGATCAGTACAGTGTAAAAGGAAAGAAGGTCACCTACCTAAAGACTTCAATTCCCCAGCCGGCTATTGCAGTAAAGATCCTTGGAGGCAGGTCCCTGGAGGGGTTTATTGCATATCCAGTGTTTATTCCCATTGTCATGCCGATCACTAACACCAGGAGCCCAGTGATCACAGGCTGAGTGCCCTCTAGGGCTCCATTATTCTTCTTGTCATAGATGGCAAGAATGCACAGCATGAGCACCGCTGTGGCAAGGAACTGTGGGATCCGGAGAAAGCACAGGTCAGTAGAGAAGTGCATGTCAAGGCCAAAAGGAGTCACCGGAACACGTGAAAGGAGCAGAGCCCAGAGTCAGGAATCAGGACCTGCAGCAGAGCTAATCTCCAGGCAACCTTGTCAGGACAACTGACCTGCAGCAGCTGCTTGACTAGCCATGCCACCTGATTAGCTGCAGGGGCCAGCAGGCTGGCTCTTAAGCCAGCAGCCGCAGCAGCTCACTGGCTTCTCAACATGCATACTGGTGCATGCTCCTGTGTTACCCGGTTCCTGCTGCTCCTGCCTTGAACCCCTCCTTGATCCCATGTTCCCTCCAGTTCCTGCCCTCCAGTTTGACCCTGGGTTCTGACTACTGACTCTGGCTTGATCCTGGCTCTGGTATCCAGTTCCTACCCTCTCGTTTGACCCTTGGCTTTGGCTCTGGACTACTCATGCCCACTCTGACCACTAGGCATGATGGCCGCTCCAGTTTCTAGGCTAGACCATCCTCATCCTGGTTGACTGACAATTTGAAAAGATACATTATCCATGGACTAGATGGATTGTGAAGCATTTCACCTCCAGGTCACCATTTTGAATCTGGCCAAGGTTGGGAGTAACCAGAAGTTGTTAGTATCTGGTCACAGCCAGCCTATGTGAAACAAACAGAGGGTCTTGCCCCATTCCAAATGAGTGTGTCCACAGTACAATAGCCACTAACATAATTATACGTGTGTAAATGTGTCTATATAAACTATTTTTCATGTCCCTCCACCTCTAAACCAAAGTACCTTAGTTATTCTGAGTCCACTTGTACCAGACTCAGAGGGAGCCATAAAAACCTGTAACAATGAGCTCAAATAGCTTTTCTAGATGTAAAAGAGTCATGACTTTCAAGTCCATTATGTCAGCCCCTTCCGGGGCAAGACTCAGGGGATCTGCGCCCAGTTGGGAAGCTGTGAATCCCCACTTTTCTGATGGAAAAAAGCTCCCATTTCTAGCCCTACAGCATCCCAGCCATCCTGGGCTAGGATTCTGTTGGAGATGACTGCATTTGTCCCTCCCCACTTTGTGAGAATTTGCCCATAGATAGTAAGGTTCTGCCTTTTGCAGCCATTCCACACACACATCAATGGGAGCTGAAGACTTGTAGCTACTGGGAGCTCTCACTGTCATTCATCTTCTTTCTCAGCAGTGACATACTCTACATTGCCTAGAAGACAGAACAAATCTGGGAACACCTGGAGACTTTACAGCTGTCACTATGCTACACACCATGGCCACTCAGAACTTCAGCAGGACAGAACCCAGATCCTCCTGCTCCACAGGCATGGTGGGGACAAAGGAGGCGATTGTAACTAGAAGCTATGGGATGAAACCAAGGAATAGCGTAGAGACATTTCATATTAGGCCAGATGAGACACTAGCGATAATTAGGGAGCTGGAGGGAATTGGTCCTGCGTTGGCTGGAGAATGGATTAGAGGGCCCTGCACGCCTCTGTCCCTCCTAAATCAGGCTGTTCCCCATGTGGAAGAAGGAGCAGGTTTGGCCCCAAAATGACAGATCTTACAAGGATCAGTGGAGGCTCTGGCTCCTTCTGCTCCCCTATTGGCCCCCAGGTTCTCTCTGCTCCCGCCGTCGGGACAGCTCCTGCTGGAACTGTGCAGACATGAACTCTGGGCCCAGAACCCTACGTACAGGAGTGTTCCACAGCACCAGAGCCCAGATTTTCAGTAACTAACCCACACGCTCTGCAAGGTGGATGGCATGACAATGCCACCTCCACCCCCTCCCATCCCATCCCTCAATCAGGCAGGAGCTCGTACCCTGCAGTGCCCTGGGGAGTGGAAGAGGGAGCAAACTGCACTGTGACGTGGCTTTCCTGCTGCTGTCCCCCACAGGTCAGGCTTGCCTGGATCCCTACACAGAGAACCAGGGAAGGGTTCTTAAGGTGGACTTAAGGTGGTTCTTAAGCTGAACCGTGCTCCATGGCCAGAATATTTGGGTTCAGAGGAAGGCTTGTGATTCTCACCTCCTGGACTAGTGCAAGCAAAACACGTCTTGGGAAGATGCACTCACCCTCACAGTCACCAGGATTGCATCCAAACTCACATAGCCTCTCTGACCAGTTCCTGGCAGGGCAGGGGTCTCTGCCTTGAATGAGAATGTTGGCAAGTAGTTCTGGCCATAGCACGGTGGAGATGCTGTGCCCACACAGAGAAGTGGGGTCACAGAGCAGGGAAACAGCAACCCAAGTTATGACCCTGATGAACCCCAAAGAGGCTCCTTCACCCAGATATACGAGACGTGAATTTTTGCCTTATGTTTGGAAATAAACAAATAGGGAGTGTTCAACAAGAAGCCTGGAGTGGGGTCCACAGCAAAAGAACTGCTAACAGAAGATGAATCACAAACAATAGAAGAACATCGTTTACATGGATTCCACATGCCAGCAAGGTGAGTAACGCCCCTGTAGAGCAGGACTGCTACAGCGCTGCCAAATTACTGCACAGCCCAGTGGAGACGGTGCAACGGTAATTTCATCACAGCAGAGACAACGTTGAAGGGAAGGAATGATGTTCTGCATGTCACTCCATGAACAGAGGGTTAAAGGCCTTTAGGATCTGATCCCGAGAAGTGCTCCCATAACTCCCATGGACTCAAGCAGGGCCTAAACCCTCAGGTAATCCTAGACACAATCACCATTCCAGAGCACATCGCTGCCCTCTCCGCCAGCAGCAGAGGATTTACTCACAATGCCAGAGTCAATGGCTTCATGGAAATTAACATACAACCAAGCAGCAGCCTGACTGCTAGCAATAAGCAAAAACAAACCACCAATATTCCCACAGCTGGAAGCCACCGCTTTAGGAGCCACATGCTAAAAGAATGAAGAGTGAGAAAGGGGGGGAAGTTAGTCATAAATGTGCAGCACATGGAGAGCTGATCCTCCAGACTTCACCCTGTCCGGGTCCACCCTGGGAGCCTCATTCCAGGCACCTAATTCTCTCTATGCTGCTCCGCCATGGGGCTGAAGTCACAAGATCAGCCTTTTCCCAACAACTCTCTCTACCAGCCTATTCGGAGCTGGCTCAGAGACCCCTCCATGATGCACAGGGAGCAGAGAAGCCCCATGTGTGTCTGCCCTTCCCTCACTGCCACAGGGTGTGAGTGGGTGCTGATGCTCTCCTAACCCTGGGTACATTTCAACGGTGATGGACCATGGACATAATTTTTGAAAGAAAAACAAACAAAAAACTGTAAAAAGTTTGAAACATTCTCAGTAGCAACCAAGTGCCTTACAGAGCAGTCACCTGTTGGAACAGACAAATGCGCTCCAAACGGAGCTCTGCTTCGGTACTGATCGTTAACTCCCCCATACTAAGGCTCCAGCCACCCTCCTCTGGGCTCGGTTTCCGTGCACCCATCTGCCAGTTAAGCCACCGTACTACAGCTAGTCACCTTTAAATTCAGCCCCCTGTGCCGCACCCAAACATCCTCCACTGTATGCTCATCGGGGCAGTTGATGTGTCTTTTACAGGGCTGAGCATGCTACTGGCTGCTTAACAATAACAGTCCTCTGCATTAAACCTGCAACAGCACCTAGTCACCAAGCCAGGCAGCTGTGACCACAGCTGTGCTCCAAACACAACAGTGACATGGCAGAGAAATCCTGGGCACTGACCTCATTTACAAATCCTCCCAGCAGAGTCATATACGGAGCAGGGTAGGTGGCGAAGATCCCAGCTGTGCCATTAGGTCCCATCACAATGTAGCGTCCGCCCGAGTATTCACACAGCGCATCTAGGAGAAAGGGGAGCCATGGGGTTAACCCTGCTGCTGACGCTGGCCCACACAGGGGCCCTCCGACTGTGGTGATGAGGCATGAGGGCAAGCTGAGGAGGGAGAGCAGGATGGTCCCACCCTGACTAAATGCAAACACATTGATTGCAGTCAGGACAGGCACAAGACAGAGTGGAGGGGGGGGGGAAAGAGACGTGGCCAAGCGGCCACTCCTTTCCCAGGAAATGAGTTCGTGGATATCTTGTCTCCCTGAGACTTTGCCAAGCAGAACTTTATGATGTCCACAGGCTCTCAGCCCCCACTGTGTGCCTCTCTGACAAGCAGAGGCTTGGATGTGGACTCTGCAGGTACTGGTGAGGAAAGCACTGGGGTCTGGCTGGAGAGTCTTGCCCGCATGCTCGGGGTTCAGCTGATCGCCATATTTGGGGTCGGGAAGGAATTTTCCTCCAGGGTACATTGGCAGAGGCCCTGGAGGTTTTTCGCCTTCCTCCGCAGCGTGGGGCAGGGGTCGCTCGCTGGAGGATTCTCTGCAACTTGAAGTCTTTAAACCACGATTTGGGGACTTCAACAGCCGAGTCAAGGGAGAGAATTATTCCAGGAGTGGGTGGGTCGGCTTTTGTGGCCTGTATCATGCGGGAGGTCAGACTAGATGATCATAATGGTCCCTTCTGACCTTAAAGTCTATGAGTCTAGTGGGAAGAACAGAGGCTGCTTCTCTGCTCCCCCACAGACTTTTCAGACATGCCTGAGCTGGCCCATAGCAGCTCCCCCGCCTGGGAATTGCTGGCAGAAAAATAAATGCCAGTCCCTTCTTGTCCAGACTTTCAGTGGGGCTGAGCCCCCCCACCCCACCCCACCCCACCCCAGTGGAGGTCCACAGCAGCTGGAGCTGCTCAGTAGTTTTTAAAAGCAGGCCATGTCCCCCTGCCTCCTTTGCTAAGTCTGCACCCCTCTCTTTGGGATCCAGACCTCACCACAGGCACCTCAGCCCCTAGGACTCCTAGTAGGCCGTAGGGTGACCAGACAGCAAATGTGAAAAATCAGGACAGGGGGTGGGGGGTAATAGGAGCCTATATAAGAAAAAGACCCAAAAATCAGGACTGTTCCTATAAAATCGGGACATCTGGTCACCCTAGTAGGCCGGCCTGCAATGTACTACACTTGGGGGGGCACTTGCAGACCTTTGAAAGCATCGGCTGTCTCAGAATGCAGCTGCCTGACCACTAGGCAGCTTTAGGCAATGGGACTACATGACACCTGCTTTCCAGCAAATGCATTGCCTTGCCTTCCTGGGTGCACTTCAAGCTATTGGCTATGATCTATAAGGCTATATGGGTAGGGCTGCACTGCAGTGCAAGCCCAGGGTTTGAACTCAGGCTCAAGCCTAACCCTCCTTCTGTCTACACACAAATTATGCTAACCCAGAGTCCCACAACCTCCTGGTGGTGGAGGGTTCAAGCATGAGTCATGTTGGGACCCAGAGTCCATGCCCGATTGCTTTGCAGTATAGATACAGCCCCACTGAACTCATGCTCTGGGAGTCCACCAAAAGTATCCCACATGCTGACTTTCTTTGTCTTCTGCATAGTCAAGTTGGATGGACAGTCATGTTTTCCCATGTTGCACCATGAACAAAAGGCTAGAGCAGCCATATTTGGGGAGGGCACTAGGAAGTCTGGGATATGGGTGGTTAGACTCAGGCTCGCATTATCCAGTGTAAATGCTGGAACCCCAGATTAGGTTCTGGGGTTCAACACTTCCTAACTTGGGGTTACAAATGAATATAGATGCATAACGTTGGAAAAGCAACCATACCATAGTACATGCAGAACACTAGGGATACTGCCAAGAAGGAGCCCAGGAACTGGCCAATTATGTAAGCTGGCAGCTTTCTCCAGGGAAGATTTCCTAAGACGCAGTGTGTGAAGCTTATTGAGGCATTCATATGAGCTCCTGTTTAAAAACATACATATACATGTATAAATACACACACATTTATATATATTACATCTGCTTTATAAATAAGGTGTCTATGCCAGTGCAACAACTCTAAAGCCCCATAGTTGATGGTCAACACTGAGACTAGAATCCTGGACCTCTGCTCCCAAAACACCAAGTGCCAAGAATTCAGAAGCTTATATCCACTGCAGACAAGTCCCCTCCATGCTGGAGCAGGTGAGCCAGTCCCTCCAGGAAATAGCAGGGGTGCCTCTAGCAGGTCTGATTCTCCGGTGCCTTGCACCTTGTGTCGTCATTTGCACCTGCGGAGAGCAAGTGCAAAATGCTACCATTCTGGATTCTGAGTATGGCATCTGAGCAATAACCTGCCAGGAAGGTCTTCAGCTTAGCTCTGCTTTGGGAAGCATGTTCTCACTGTTATTAATGATTCCTTAGATTACAGTTACACCCAAAGGAACTGAGCAGGTCAGAGACAGTCCCTGTCCCAAGGAGCTCAGCTCACAGTCTCAAAATGGATTTATTTTAGCCTCTTGGCAACTTGTTTTTCTAATGAGGCCAGAGAGTTTTTCTGCTCTTGACAGGAAGGACAGTCTTGCAGTTCAGGTACTGGACTGGAACTTGACAGATCTGGGCTCAATTCTTGTCTCTGCCTCAGAATTCCCCTGTTGTAAATTGTTAGCGGTGAGGATAATTAACCACTGGAACAATGTACCAAGGGTCGTGGTTGATTCTCCATCCCTGACCATTTTACAAACAGGACTGAATGTTTTTCTAAAAGATCTGCTCTAGTTCAGATAGTTCCTTCTCTGTCTTGTCTATTTAGATTGTAAACTCCTCAGGGCAGAGGCTATGTCTGGTCTGTGTTTGTACAGCATTGGGCACAATGAAAAACTGATCTTGGTCGGCACCTCTATGTACTATGTAACACAAATTATTATTATCATGATCCCGTTCTCCAACCTTTCTGACCAACCCCTCTTTTCTGTATGAAAAGACCCACGATGCACATTTTCTTTATCAAACCCTCGCATTCAGTGAAACAAACATGCACACCCTCTGAGGAGGAAAAGCAATATGCAAAACTCAGACTAAAGGAAGAGCTAACTTAGGGCCCTAGGACTGAACTGAAAAGACAAGGGTCACCTTGATCTCTGATCTAAGCCTTCCTGGGGATGGGGAAGATGGAAGGTTTTCTCTTGTGATCCAAACAGATTTAGAAAGCAGTAACTATTTAATAATAATATATGGAGATATACCTATCTCATAGAGCTGGAAGGGACCGCGAAGGGTCATCGAGTCCAGCTCCCTGCCTTCACTAGCAGGACCAATTTTGCCCCAGATCCCTAAGTGGCCCGCTCAAGGATTGAACTCACAACCCTGGGTTTAGCAGGCCAATGCTCAAACCACTGAGCTATCCCTCTCCTCCACCATTCCCACCATCTCCAGACATCTGTTGTTTGGGATCCACTCTCTCCATCTCTGTATCTACAGACTGCTCTTAGAAATCTCCTGTCTGTTTATTATGGAGATGGAGCCAAACCAAAACCCCATCTCCAAAGAGCCCTGAAGTAGGTTTTAGAGGTGAACCTCACAGCCAGCCACTGACCCATAATGGGCTGAACTGATACCTCATCTCAACTCCCACACCTTTGCAGCTCAGGCCCAACTCACATTTAATCATGGAATAGAAAAAAAAACGGTTACCCACCTTTTTGTAACTGTTGTTCTTCAAGATGTGTTGCTCGTGTCCATTCCATTGACGTGCTCGGCCGTCAGAGACTTTTGCCTTAGTGCCTGTAGGAGACCAGTAGGGCCAGCTGTGGCGCCCTCTGGAGTGCCACGCTCATGGCACGGTATATCAGGCCCCGCCAGCCCTGCGCCCTCTCGGTTCCTTCTTGCCAACAACTCCAACAGAGGGGCAGGAGGACGGGTAATGGGATGGAATGATCAACACATCTCGAAAAACAAGTTACAAAAAGGTGGGCAACCGTTTTTCTTCTTCGAGTGCTTGCTCACGTCAATTCCATTGTAGGTGACTCACGAGCAGAATCCCAGGAGGTGGGCTCGGCGTTCACAGTCTCGCAGATTGGAGTACTGCTCTGCCGAAACCAGCATCAGCCTGAGCCTGCTGGATCAGCGCATAGTGCAAGGCAAATGTGTGGATGGACAACCAGGTCGCAGCGCAGCAAATTTCCTGGAACGGTACCTGAGCAAGGAAGGCCGCCAATGATGCCTGTGCCCTAGTCGAGTGGGCCATCACAACCGCTGGCAGGGGCACCTTTGCCAGCTCATAACAGTAGTGGATGCAGGCCATGATCCAGTACGAGATTCTCTGGGTAGACACCGGGCAACCCTTCATCCTGTCTACGACAGCAACAAATAACTGCGTAGACCTACAGAACAGCTTCGTTCTCTCTATGTAGAAGGCCAGTGCCCGCTTGACATCCAGGGAATGCAGCCTGCATTCCTCATCCGTAGCATGAGGCTTTGGGCAGAAGACTGGAAGATATATGTCCTGACCAATTTGGAACTGGGAAACGACCTTGGGCAGAAAGACCGACTGCGGACACAGCTGGACCTTGTCCTTATAGAAGACCGTATAAGGGGGCTCCGACGTGAGCGCCCTGATCTCGGACACCCTACGGGCCAAGGTTATAGCGACCAAAAAGGAGACCTTCCAAGAGAGAAGCAGAAGGGAGCAGGAAGCCAGGGACTCAAAGGGCGGCCCCGTGACCAAGAAAGAAGCAGTGGGACCGCTTAAGATGGAGTGGAGTGGAGTGGGACCGTAGATGGAGTGGAGATCAAGGATAATCTAGGCATGGCACAATATCTAAACGAATATTTTGCCTCGGTCTTTAATGAGGCTAATGAAGGTCTTAGGAATAGTGGCAGCGTGACTGATTGGAATAAAGGGGGGGGGGGGAGACATTACAGTATCCGAGGTAGAAGCCAAACTCGAACAGCTTAACGGGAGTAAATCGGGCGGCCCGGATAATCTTCATCCTAGAATATTAAAGGAACTGGCGAGTGAAATTGCAAGCCCGTTAGCGATAATTTTTAATGAATCTGTAAACTCGGGGGTTGTGCCGTTTGACTGGAGATTAGCTAATGTAGTTCCTATTTTCAAGAAGGGGAAAAAAAGTGACCCGGGTTACTACAGGCCTGTTAGTTTAACGTCTGTAGTATGCAAAGTCATGGAAAAAATATTGAAGGAGAAAGTAGTTGAGGACCTTGAGATCAATGGCAATTGGGACAAATTACAACATGGTTTTACGAAGGGTAGATCGTGCCAAACCAACCTGATCTCCTTCTTTGAGAAAGTAACAGATTTTTTAGACAAAGGAAATGCGGTGGATCTAATATACCTCGATTTCAGTAAGGCGTTTGATACGGTACCGCATGAGGAATTATTGGTTAAATTGGAAAAGATGGGGATCGATATGAAAATCCAGAGGTGGATAAAGAACTGGTTAAAGGGGAGACTGCAGCGGGTCGTACTGAAAGGTGAACTGTCAGGTTGGAGGGAGGTTACCAGTGGAGTTCCTCAAGGTTCGGTTTTGGGTCCGATTTTATTTAATCTATTTATTACTGACCTCGGAACCAAAAGTAGGAGTGGGCTGATAAAGTTTGCGGATGACACAAAGTTGGGAGGTATTGCCAATTCGGAAAAGGATCGGGATATCCTGCAGGGAGATTTGGATGACCTTGTAAACTGGAGTAATAGTAATAGGATGAAATTTAATAGCGAGAAGTGTAAGGTTATGCATTTAGGGATGACTAACAAGAATTTTAGTTATAAGCTGGGAACGCATCAGTTGGAAGTAACGGAAGAGGAGAAGGACCTCGGAGTCCTGGTTGATCGCAGGATGACTATGAGTCGGCAATGTGACGTGGCCGTAAAGAAAGCTAATGCGGTCTTGGGATGCATTAGGCGAGGTATTTCTAGTAGAGATAAGGAGGTGCTAATCCCGTTATACAAGGCATTGGTGAGACCTCATTTGGAGTACTGTGTGCAGTTCTGGTCTCCCATGTTTAAGAAGGATGAATTCAAACTAGAACGGGTACAAAGAAGGGCCACTAGGATGATCCGAGGAATGGAAGGACTGTCGTATGAAAGGAGACTTGAGGAGCTCAGTTTGTTTACCTTAAGCAAAAGAAGGCTGAGGGGAGATATGATTGCTCTCTTTAAATATATCAGAGGGATAAATACAAAGGAGGGAGAGGAATTATTTCAGCTCAGTACTAATGTGGACACGAGAACAAATGGATATAAATTGGCCATCGGGAAGTTTAGGCTTGAAATTAGACGTAGGTTTCTAACCGNTGAAATTTAATAGCGAGAAGTGTAAGGTTATGCATTTAGGGATGACTAACAAGAATTTTAGTTATAAGCTGGGAACGCATCAGTTGGAAGTAACGGAAGGGGAGAAGGACCTCGGAGTCCTGGTTGATCGCAGGATGACTATGAGTCTGTGACGTGGCCGTAAAGAAAGCTAATGCGGTCTTGGGATGCATTAGGCGAGGTATTTCTAGTAGAGATAAGGAGGTGCTAATCCTGTTATACAAGGCATTGGTGAGACCTCATTTGGAGTACTGTGTGCAGTTCTGGTCTCCCATGTTTAAGAAGGATGAATTCAAACTAGAACGGGTACAAAGAAGGGCCACTAGGATGATCCGAGGAATGGAAGGACTGTCGTATGAAAGGAGACTTGAGGAGCTCAGTTTGTTTACCTTAAGCAAAAGAAGGCTGAGGGGAGATATGATTGCTCTCTTTAAATATATCAGAGGGATAAATACAAAGGAGGGAGAGGAATTATTTCAGCTCAGTACTAATGTGGACACGAGAACAAATGGATATAAATTGGCCATCGGGAAGTTTAGGCTTGAAATTAGACGTAGGTTTCTAACCGTCAGAGGAGTGAGGTTCTGGAACAGCCTTCCGAGGGAAACAGTGGGGGCGAAAGACCTCTCGGGCTTTAAGATTAAGCTTGATAAGTTTATGGAGGGGATGGTTTGATGGGATAACGTGATCTTAGTCAATAGGTCAATAATGTGCCATCACTGGTAATTAGTACCAAGGGTCAATGATGGGATATTAAAAGTCTTTTTCCTAAGTGTCTGGCTGGAGAGTCTTGCCCACATGCTCGGGGTTCAGCTGATCGCCATATTTGGGGTTGGGAAGGAATTTTCCTCCAGGGTAGATTGGCAGAGGCCCTGGAGGTTTTTCGCCTTCCTCCGCAGCATGGGGCAGGGGTCGCTTGCTGGAGGATTCTGTGCAACTTGAAGTCTTTAAATCATGATTTGGGGACTCCAACAGCTGAGTCGAGGGAGAGAATTATTCCAGGAGTGGGTGGGTGAGATTCTGTGGCCTGCATCATGCGGGAGGTCAGACTAGATGATCATAATGGTCCCTTCTGACCTTAAAGTCTATGAGTCTATGAGACCCTGGACGGCACAAGGTTCAGGTCCCAAGTAGGGACCGGGTCCCGGACATGCAGGTAAAGGCACTCCAGACCTTTCAGGAACCACGCCATCATGGGATAGGCGAAGACCAACCTGCTGTGAAACGGGGGATGGAAAACTGAGATGGCTGCCAGGTGCACCTTGACTGAGGACAGCAACAGGCCCTGGAGCTTCAGATATAGCACATAGTCCAGGATGACTTGCAGGGGAGCCTCCTCCGCCCGGATGCTGTGATCCGAGGCCCAACGCGTGAACCGCTTCCATTTTGCTGCGTAGGTCGTCCTGGTGGAGGGTTTCCTGCTGCCCAGCAGGACCTGCTGGACACCGGTGGAACACTGCCGCTCCTCCCCGCTCAGCCACGCAGAAACCAGCCCGTCAGGTGCAGCGCTGTCAGGTTCGGATGCAGCAGGTTCCTGTGGTTCTGGGACAGAAGATCCGGCCGAAGAGGCAGCTGCAATGGGGTGGCTGCCGACAGGAGCATGGCGAACCAGTGCTGACGAGGCTGTGAGGATGACCATTGCTTTGTCTTGCTTCACCTTGAGCAGGACTCCGTGGATTAGCGGCACTGGCGGGAAGGCATTCTGGAGCGCTCCCGACCATGGGATCAGGAAGGCGTCCAACAGGGACCCTTGTCTCTGCCCAGCAGAGAGCAGAACACATGGCACTTCCTGTTCTGTCTGGACACAAACAGATCCACCTGGGGAGTCCCCCACCTGCGGAAAACTAGGCTGACCACCTCCGGATGGAGCGAGCATTTGTGGCGAGAGGAGAATGTCCTGCCAAGGCAATCTGCCAGCACAGGCGCCAACTTTTTTCGGTGCCGGTGAGTGCTCGTGCCCCCCCCCCCACACACACACCCCAACTCCACCCCTGCCCCAAAGTCCCCGCCCCAACTCCACCCCTCCCTGCCCCTATTGGATCCCTCCCCAAATCCCGGCCCCGGCCCCGCCTCCTCCCCCAAGCGCGCCGCATTTCTCCTCCTCCCCCCTTCCTCCCAGGCTTGCCGCACGAAACAGCTGTTTCGCAGCGCAAGCGCTGGGAGGGACGGGGAGAAGCAGGACATGGCAGCGCGCTCAGGGGAGGAGGCGGAGGTGAGCTGGGGCGGGTGGGCGGGGCGGGGAGCTGCCAGTGGGTACAGAGCACCCACCAATTTTTCCCCATGGGTGCTCCAGCCCCGGAGCACCCACGGAGTCGGCGCCTATGTCCGCCAGGACTTTCTTGGCTCCGGGCAAGTGGGCGGCCACCAAATGAATGGTGTGCTGCACACAAAAGTCCCAGAGGCTGAGAGCTTCCCGACAGAGGGCTGAAAACCTGGCGCCGCCCTGCCTGTTGATGTAGCACATTGCGGCAGTATTGTCCATCAGGACCTGTACCACCTTTCCTTTCAGGTGGGGCAAGCCAGCCTGGCATGCCAGGTGAACCCCCCAGAGCGCCATGACATTGATACGAAGGGCTAGGTCGTGTTGCAGCCAAATGGGCTCCCCAGCCCAGGTCTGACGCGTCCAAGACCAAAGTGAGCGAGGGCAATGGGGTTGCGAAGGGGACTCCCGGCAGCACCGACTTGGGATCCCGCCACCCGTCCAGAGACGGGAGGACGTGGCTCGGCACCGTGACCGCTAGGTCCAGGGGGTGCCTGCTGGGAATGTAGACGAAGGCCAGCCACGCTTGCAGGGGCCTCAGATAAATCCGGGCGTGGCTTACCACGTAGGTGCATGCGGCCATGTGGCCCAACAGTCACAGGCACATGTGGGCCATGGGAAGCGGTTGGATTGGTGTGTGGCCGATCAAGTCCGACATGGCTTGAAAGCGCACTTCCAGCAGGAAGGCCCTGGCTCGCATGGAGTCGAGAACCGATGAATTCTATGTGTTGAACCAGCGTTAATGTGGATTGTTCCATGTTTATTAGGAGACCCAGAGTACCGCAGGTGGAGCGCACCAGGTCGAGGCTCCTCCGGACCTGCTCCACAGACTTGCACCGATCCCCATCGGCATCAGCGATGGGAGGACCCTGGTGCCAGAGGTGCGCTACGCACTGAAGTTCATAGAATATCAGGGTTGGAAGGGACCTCAGGAGGTCATCTAGTCCAACCCCCTGCTCAAAGCAGGACCAATCCCCAGACAGATTTTTGCCCCAGATCCCTAAATGGCCCCTCAAGGACTGACCTCACAGCCCTGGGTTTAGCAGGCCAATGCTCAAACCAATGAGCTATCCCTCCCCTCCCCTTGAAGTGCTGGGTGCCGTATCAGGCTGCTCCAGCTCCGAAGCTGGGCACAGGGCAGCCTGGATCAGGAGTGCCCTGAGGCATATGTCGTGCTCTCTTTGTGTCCGCGGACAAAAGTTCTGGCAGATGCAACAATGCTCCTTTATATGGGTTTCCCTGAGGCACTGTAGACAACTCTCGTGCGGGTCACTAACAGGCGTAGGCCTGTTACAGGACGAGCGGGCAAAGTCCCCGCTGGGACACTATCTGACTAAACACTTAACGGGTACTTAACCACTAACTAACAACGATTAAAACTATTTACAGGTAAAGCAGAAGGCTAAACTAGACGAGAAACCACTGACCACTTGCGAAGCAAGGAACAGAGGCGCTTTGACTGACCAGCACGGGCGGTAAGAAGGAACTGAGAGGGCACAGGGCTGGCGACACCTGATATACTGCGCCATGAGCACGGCACTCCAGAGGGCGCCACAGCCGGCCCTATGGGTACCGCTAAGGCAAAAGTCTCCGATGGCCGCACACATGGGCGTGTGCACACCTACAATGGAATCGACATGAGCAAGCACTCAAAGAAGTCCCCTTCACCCAGCCCACTTTCACTAGAGGAGATCTGCTAAACTCCACATTAACAGTAAGACTAAGAGCAGATTTCAAATGCAGGAGAGATTTGCTTTTCATTTCTAGCACACCCACCCTACCCCCAGCCCTGGAAATCTCTCTTTCCCCTCAAATCTAAAAAACAAAACAAACAAAAACCCTCATTTGGTAATATTAAAACCAAGGATTTGCTTTAATTTCCTGCCAGCATGGGTCCCAGTCTCTTCTGTCAAGGCAGATGAATGCAGAGATTAGAGAGGAAAGGAGGGATTGACCGATCATAGGGAAGATATGATACTGTTGCCCTGAACCACCATCTTCAGTGTGTGTGTGTGTGTGTGTGTGTGTGTGTGTATGTGTAGCAGACTCATAAGCCATTAGCTGTTGTACCATCACTGGCAACACTCCATATATAATAGGTGACAAGAGGAGACGAGCACTGACTTTGCAGGGGGTAACATCAGTGCCACATAACGCTCACTAGACACTACATGGTTATCTTTGTCTCAGCTGTTCCTTAATCTGTTTGTCCCCTTGTTGCCATCCCTTTGTTTCTCTAGGGACTGCCTGCCAGGGATGGTGTCACTTTAAACATCCAGAAGCACTTTAAACTGGGCAACATCGAAATGTTCTCTGGCTTCCAATCACCATGGGGTGAGATGGCCTCTCACTGTGGGAGGGAAACCTCTGTGGTTCGCTGAGCTTTCCCCAAACGCTGCTGTTGAGAGTGGGGTTTGCCACACACCCTCCAGCACCATCCTGGAATGAACACGTGGGACCATCTCTAGATCAAGGAATCCCAGAGCTCTGGGCAGATGCAGGAGTGCCACAGCGCCATCTGCGCAGAAGCGGAGAGCCGTGCACAGGTGGAGATTTCCCCCCCCCACCCCAAATCAGCCATTCACTCGCTGGGGTTTGGCCTGCACTGCTTGGATAGCAAAGCACCAGTTCCTTTTCCCAGGAGGTACTGAGCATCTCCCATCGAGTGCCCCAGAGCTGAGGGTGCTCAGTGCTTTGCAGGATCAGGCCCAGACGAGTAAAGGAGGCAACCCAACCATTCGGCTGTACCTCTGGCTCACTTATACAGACTCCAATGAGCTTCCTGCATGCCACCCACTAGGCTATATCCAGTGTCCCTAGGGGAATCTGCCATTGCTCACGGGGCTGGACGGTTGGCCACTACAGGATGCACAACACCATAATCCCTGGTACTAGCACATTTCATTGCTGTCCTACTCACCAGAGATGCCGCCGGCTGCGTGAATCCCCATCGTCACGCCAATTCCAAATGCCAAGTTGATGCTCAGATACTTCCCAAATTCTCCTTTTCCTAATATCACCTGAGCAACACCACCTATACCAAAGAACTGATGCAGAGAAAAAGAGTCGTGCGTCACACAGTTTTCTATGGCTACTAGCAGGCAGGACAGCGGAGAGGTCACCACCCTCTAGAAATCCCTTTCACAGCTCCTTTCCAGCTCATTTCAGAGCACCTTCTTTTCCAAAGGTAAGTCAGTGGGAAGCCTAAATGGGGATATAGTGTGTGGGGGGGTGGGGAGGGAACAGAGGGAAAAGCCAGGGATCAGCAATTTTACATAAACAAACAGACCCAAACCCACAGGAATTTCTCCAATGATCCATGGGCAGATTGTATGCATTTGTGTGTCCATCGCCTCAGTGTTGCATTTGGAAAGCTACAGCTACCTCAAAGTCACATCCACATGCGTGTGTTTTAGACAGACTCAGAGACCTGGAACGGGATCTGGAACAGATTTGTAACGGGCCCTGGGTTTGACTGTCACTATCAATCTCAGTATCTTTATACATTTGCTTTCTGTGCTCTCAGTAAAGGATTTCTTTTCACCGCTCCTCCTGTCGGCTGGACCAAACTCAATACTTGAAGCATGTGTGCTAAGGCTGCTCAGGTAAAACTCTAATCCCAGATCTGTGACAAATATATTGTTTTTATAAACTTCTCTTTCTTTCTCTCTTGCTGTTCCCTGGCCCTCAGGAGCTAACAAGGCCCTTTGCTGTCAGGCCCTGATCCAAAGCCCATTGAAGTCAATGACTCTTTCCATCAACTTAGTGAGATTTTATTAGGCCTGCAGTCAACAGAAGTGACCACGACACACGTCCTTCAGAGTCAGTTGGCAATGCAATTATATTTCTGTTAGTCAGCAGAGTGAGCTACCAGAGAAATTTGACTTTTCTTTACTCTGGACTTATTGTGAGTTATCCCCATGAATTTCCTTGCCTTCATTGGAGTGGTTAGTGCCATCATACAGTGAATCACATCATGGTCCTCAGTGGCTCTACTGTTCTCGAAGCGCCTGGTAAAAGAATAACTGCCACACTACAGCAAACAGTAAAGCAGTTCCCTGAAGTTCTCTTAGACCATCCCATTTCTTCATGGGTTATTTTGCTTCCAGTCACACCTGATTATTACCCAGCTATTTGCATGCAAGCAGAAGCTTTCTCCTTTCTAATGAACCTGCTCCTCTAGCCTGATTCAGCTAGTGAATCCCTTTCCACAATACACTGAGTAAGGCGAGCGCATTGTAAGGACACTGTCGCCTGACTGCTGGACCCTTTAAGGAGAGTCCGGGGCCAGGCTACTGGTGACAAGCTAATTTAAGGGGAACTCACCTTGCTAGACAGTTAATTGAATAATGAGCATCTGAGCCTGAACAGAGGCCATCAGGACTCTGTTGCAGGGAGATGCTCCCAGAGAGAGAAGGGATAGAAGCACATGGAGAAACACAGGCCCAAAAGAGGAGGGCTGTGAAATTTCAAGTTTATCCCAGCAGAGGAATTTTGTCTTGCATCCTTTTGGCCTGTGTGGGGCTCTTAAGGGGCCCTGATGGAAGGGAAACTGAGGTAGGAAGTGCCTGCAGCACCACGCTAGGCCAGGAGGGGGCACAAGAGGGCAAGTGTGCCCTGCAACCGGCATCCTGCTAAGGAGGTGAAGAGCCCACTAAGTCACTGCATATTACTCACAGACCCTGATGCACATCATGGACCCAGTCCATGGCATTGGCTCACTAAGGGCCTGCAGGGTACAGAAGGAGATTGTTCCAATTGCAGATGCCTAGGCACATGGATCGTGGGGATTTTGATGATATTTATTTATATTCTAAAGTATTAATTTGGCTTGGAACCTCATTATCCCTGCTGCTCCTGTCCTCCCTCCTCCTCCCCCTCCAACGTCCATTATGCCCACTTATTGTGTGGCTTGCTCCAATTCAGGCTGCCAGCTCTTCAGGCCAGGGACTGCATGTAATATGTGTTTGGGCAGTGCCTGGCACGCTGGGGCCCGGTCCTGCCTGGAGATACTGTAATGCAAACAAATGGTAACAAGAATCCTTGAAGATCCTGCACTGCACATTGCCAATCCTTCCCCGTGACAGACATATTACAGGGAAGGGCAGATTGCTGCAAGGGTGTGTTCATGAAAGCTACATTAGGCTACAGTGATAAAGTGTTTGCTGCCCAGCTCCTAATGGGAGGGGCCAATGTGTAATATCCCACAGGGCCACCTCGTTCATCTGTCTACTCCATTTCTTAAGGAGGAAGATTCTAAGTCAAGATGGTCACAGGTTGAGAAGATGTTGGTCTCCAAAATGCCTGTGGGTCCCTCTCACGCCTCCTAGTTGACAAGAATCATAGAATATTAGGGTTGGAAGAGACCTCAGGAGGTCATCTAGTCCAACCCCCTGCTCAAAGCAGGACCAACACCAACTAAATCATCCCAGCCAGGGATTGTCAAACCGGGCCTTAAAAACCTGTAAGGATGGAGATTCTACCACCTCCCAAAGTAACCCATTCCAGTGCTTCACCACCCTCCTAGTGAAAAAGTGTTTCCTAATATCCAACCTAGACTTCCCCCACTGCAACTTGAGACCATTGCTTCTTGTTCTGTCATCTGCCACCACTGAGAACAGCCGAGCTCCATCCTCTTTGGAACCCCCCTTCAGGTAGTTGACGGCTGCTATCAAATCCCCCCTCACTCTTCTCTTCTGCAGACTAAATAACCCCAGTTCCCTCAGCCTCTCCTCGTAAGTCATGTGTCCCAGCCCCCTAATCATTTTTCTTGTCCTCCACTGGACTCTTTCCAATTTGTCCACATCCCTTCTGTAGTGGGGGGCCCAAAACTGGACACAATACTCCAGGTGTGGCCTCACCAGTACCGAATAGAGGGGAATAATCACTTCCCTCGATCTGCTGGCAATGCTCCTACTAATACAGCCCAATATGCTGTTGGTCTTCTTGGCAACGAGGGCACACTGCTGACTCTCATCCAGCTTCTCGTCCACTGTAATCCCCAGGTCCTTTTCTGCAGAACAGCTGCTTAAACAGTTGGTCCCCAGCCTGTAGCAGTGCATGGGATTCTTCCATCCTAAGTGCGGGACTCTGCATTTGTCCTTGTTGAACCTCATCAGATTTCTTTTGGCCCAATCCTCCAATTTGTCTAGGTCACTCTGGACCCTATCCCTACCCTCCAGTGTATGGAGTCCTGGCTCCAATTAGGCAAAACCACTGAGAAAGATCCTTGCCTTCCTGTCTAGTAAAGTAGATTTAAGGCTCAAAATTCCATCTACTGCACCACCAGGCACTGCTCAAAAATATCATCACTTTGTATTTTATCTTTGGGATCAGCCAGAGTCAGGTGAGTTAACTCCAGCTCTGCTGGGTTGCCCCAGAATGCAGCACACTGGGTCAATGCAAGTCCCTTTTTACACTTAGAAAAAAATAGAACCTTTGTCTTATTTTTAAAACTAAAATAGAAGCTATGAAAGAAGGAAGTTGTTTGCTGAGCTCCTAGTGAAGAACTACACGTGTATATGGCCGAATTTTAATGAGTTAGGCGTATACTGGTGTGGGTTTGCACGTGCAATCACCACCACGGCAAGCAAACACGAGAGGTTTGTGCACGCAAACAGCCAGGCAAATGTATAAAGAGTCACAGGCATGTGCAGCTACCCAATCGTAATTACTATTTCATAGAATCATAGAATCATAGAATCTCAGGGTTGGAAGGGACCTCAGGAGGTCATCTAGTCCAACCCCCTGCTCAAAGCAGGACCAAACCCAACTAAATCAGCCCAGCCAGGGCTTTGTCAAGCCTGACCTTAAAAACCTCTAAGGAAGGAGATTCCACCACCTCCCTAGGTAACCCATTTATATTACCATAATGCAAGGCCAGAACTGCACTAAGCTAGGCATTGTATAACCATAACAGAGACAGAGCTTGCAATCTAAGTGCATGTACATCAAATCTGCATGTACAGCTGCTGGAGTTCTTCAGAGCAATGGTCATATTTACCTGTGTCTGGCCAACACCCACCACAATGAGGACCTGAACTAGACTGGGCCTTTCGAGTCTTTCACAATACAAATGCATAAGAATAACAACAGCATTTTTGCATATATTAGCAATTGCATGCCTGAGAAACTCAGGCCATCTCATGGTAGGATACCATTAAATACATACATTGAAAGACATTTTGTCACTATTTAGGAAGAAATCTAGCTGGAAAACAGGTGGTCTTATACTAAAGGCCCGTACCTGCTTCTACTGTCAGTCACTATGTGTAGGAAGTAATACCAAAACAAGGCATGATCAACAACAAGGGGGGAGATTTTGTGTGATCTGGAGATCAACGTTTGCTAGGGTAATGCAACCCGAGGCTAATTCCCAGTTTGCTTTAATTACAATAATTAAAATGATCAGAAAATGTGTTCTATCTTCAGTGGGTTTTTACAAATGTTAATTAACCCCCAACATGCCTGGGAGGTGGGTAAATATTATTGCTCCCATTTTACAGAGAAGATTTTAAGAAGTGGTAATTGTCAAAGTCGGGATTAGAAGGCGAGAGGTCTGCTCCCCAGCCCTGTGCTCAGATCCTGCCATTGGCTCACTGTCCTCTTGGACAAGACACTTCACTTCTCTACCAGTTTCCCCATCTGTATAATGGGGATAATAATACTGACCTCCATTATGTGTGCAGAGAGAGAATCAGCACAGGTGCCACCTTGACATAACCAGCTTTTTGCTAACAATTAGCTGCTGCTTGGTGTCATTTACAATATGTTTGTTGTTCTTTCATAGAAGAGAGTCATTTCATCCCCAGGCTGCTCCATTCCTGATTCTCCTGATCTCTGCCTCTGCTACCTTCTGTCTTGTCTCTTTCCCCTTGGAGCATTTTGATAGACTCTCAAGGCTCATACAAAGCTCCCAGACATGATAACCACAGCTTAGAGTTAACCATTAATAACCTGCCAGTGCTACAGGCACTGACGGGGATACAGAATGAGAACAGCACATTGCTGAACCTGCAGTTCACTAGAGAAATGTATGCAGCAGCCATGCACGCACTTTCACAAACAGTGTCTCTTCCTTACCATCAGGAGGAATGTCCCCAAGGCCTCAGCCAGCGCCTCCCTGACGGTTCTGTTTTTGATCGTGAGCGCTTTCTTAATTTTCTCCAGCATTTTGCTCTCCGGCTTCGGCTCGCAGCAGATGGTGTCCCTGTTGCGAGAGCAGATCTCATTGCACAGAACTAAGTTACCCTTTGAAACTTACCACCTTCCCTTCATGCTCTCACAGCTCAGATCATTTGGTTAAAGAGAAACAAACCAATGAAGAAACCACTAGCCTGAAAGTCCTCTTTTTTTCTTCTTCAACCTTTCATCTTTGCACTGTGAAATACCAGGGCAATTATGAGCTAAATGAATATTACACAGATTTGCATTTCTGCTCTGAGACAAAACAAACTCTGCACGTCGCAATGTAGAGTCTGTCCCCATGGAGATGGAACTATAAACATCTTGATTACGTTCCTAGAACCTCACTAATTCTTCATAATCTTTTACACAAGGCACACGCCAATGAATACCTCAGATTATCCGTGTTTTGTATTACAATGATCTGGCTCGTGTGTAGGTGCCAATGCCCTTTAATGGATGGAATTAGAACTGCTCAGCAGTGTGTCAGAGGCTCTGTATTGAAACCAGCTCATGGAGATTTTTCTTTGGCTTCTGTGCTTTTAGTGCAGGAGGATCAGAGATCTGCCCCTGCTGTCACTTTGAAGTTCTGAGTGACTCTGGTGTGCAGCAAAGTGACATTTGTGAAAAACCAGGTGGCCAGAGATCTGCTACTGTCTAATATTTCAGTTCGGAGGATGGTGCTACAGGAGAATGTTTTAGTAACTCAGTAGTTGGGGGCTCTTCCCTTTGAGTCAATAAGAAACTATTATAAACCCCCTCTTGACTTCATCTCCTCCTCTACATCTCAGCCCTTATTATTGTGGATTTTTGGATTTAGTATTTTCTGATTTCACTTGTTTCCATTTTTTTAAAAATTAATTCCGGCTTTATGAGTTTTTTTTTATCAACATTGGTTGATACATTGACAACAGTTAAGTAGCCTTCCTATAAATGCATAAAAATGTTCAGAACTGGATTGCAATGGGAAAAACTGACTTTGCACACAAAAAAATCCTATAATTTAAACAAAACTCCTTCAGATATACAGTATACGGTAAAAGTAGCACATTTGAAATGACTTTTTAAAGAGGCACGCAGTATTATGACCAAACTGACTTTGCTGAACAGTAATACGAGAAGTCCATAAAAGTGTAAGTGTGTGTGTGTGAGAGAGAGAGAGTGTGTTGGGGGAATGTGCGGGGGGAGGAGTGTGAGAGAGAGTGTGTATGTGTTGGGGGGAGTGTGTCGGCATGCTGTCTCTTTAAGCAGAGCACTGAACAGTTGTTCACACAGCAGCCAGCAACAACCACCCCTAAGCCGGAGGTTGCTGCACAGACAGGTGCCCCCCGTCCCTCACCCCAGCTCTGCAGAGACCAGGGACACCGCAGGGGGAGGGGGACACCCTGACACTAGGCCTCTCCCCCCAGCTCTGCATAGCACAGCAGATCAGGAGGCTCCCAGCAGAAGCAGCTGACTCTCTTTTCAGTGTGGCTGCAGGTAGCTCAGCTGTGCAGCCCATCCTGCCTGCCGCTGCGGTCCTAGTGCTGGCGGCTCCAGGGAGAGCAGGAATCCTCGTTAATGTTCCGATTCCCTGAGTCCCTCCGCGTTCTTGTTCATGCAGATTTTATAGGGCCCTATATGTCCCATCCACACTCAATCACCTGTCCACAGGCCATGGGAGGTCCTGTAAAAACTAACTCATGTAAAAACATTGTCTTACGTCCTCTCACATGAGAATGAGGGAGATTGTTCTCTTGGGATAACACCTATTAACGAATAGATAATTGACTGTGAATGACGTTGTGGTTTAAATCAACGGTTCAGGGGCCACAAGCTGGTTTCAGGGGGCTGCAGGGCCCCATGGCTGAAGCACGGGGCCCCAAGGCCTGGCGCCTCGCAGGGCTAAATCCCTGAGCCCCTCCCAACCCCCCAACACACAGGGCTGAAGCCAGGAGTCTTGAATACACACACGATTCCCACTGGGCCCTAGAGTTTTTATAGTATGTTGGGAGGGCATCAGAATGAAAAAGGTTGAGCACCCTTTGTTTAAATAAGCATAGGATTTACAAGGTATAATACACACACATGGTTATGGTAGCCAAGAAGGACAACAATGTAAAAAACACACACAAGCCTCATAGAATCCCAGCAGCAAGAGATGGAAATCACCCATTATGCAGTTCCCCATCTCTTGCCAGTGCTGGACTGTCCCCTACAAAACCCCTTGCCATTTACTATTAATTAAAAGAGCCAAGTGATGAGGCTTCCACCATCTGTCAGGAGATGATTCCCCAGCTTAATACATCTCACTGTGGAGAATTTCCCCTGCTATTCAACCTAAATTTTCCCTTAATGTCATCCCAATTGCTTCCATACCTCTTTAAATAATGATTTGACATGCTCACCCTCTACGTACCTGAAGACCATCATCAAGCACACCTCTTAGTCGTCATTTAAATTCAACACATTTACCACCTTTTAGACTCTTTTCTCCTGAGTCCAGTTCTCCAGCTCCTTGATTTCTTGTCTTGCTCCTCGCTGTACTTCCTGCGATGTGTCAGTGTCTTGCTGGTACCATGGTGCCCAGAACTCTCACAGAATTCCAGGTGCAGTCACATAAGCACTACATAAATAGGCCCTGTTACCTCTTTACTCTGTCACATGATGTCAATGCAGATGATGCGCCCAACATTCCATATGCAGCATTACTGCACAGCACAAATGTGTCTTTTGGGGTCCACCCAGACCAATAAGAAGTTCTGTCACCACCTGCCCTGTAATTTTGGGAGCCTTTGTGCTGTGCAGCTGTGGTACAATTCCCTGACCCCAATACCCTGCCCACAAGCATAAGGTCTCATCCTAGCTCTCACCAGCCTAGTTACACTTTGCAAAGTGACATCAAGAGCTCTTCCAGTTCCGGGTCTTCTCAAATCTGTCTTCCCCAAGTTCTTACTTACAGACTCTAAGGGCTGGTCCACACTAGGGGCGGGATCGAACTAAGCTACTTCGACTTCAGCTACGCTATTCGCGTAGCTGAAGTCGAAGTAGCTTAGTTCGAATTTGGCGCGCTTACCTCGCGTCCGCGCGGCGCCGCGATCAAAGTTCGCGGCTCCCACGTCGACTCCGGTAACTCCGCTCGCGCTGCAGGAGTACCGGAGTTCGAAGTAGCGCGTTCGGGGATCGACTTATCGCGTCCAGACAAGACGCGATAATTCGATCCCCGATACTTCGATGGCTACCCGCCGATTTCGGCGGGTAGTGTAGACGGGGCCTTAGACTCTTCCCCTCTGGTTTGTTAGCCCCGAGGGTGTGAAACCAGCCCGCACACATGTTTTGCACACTTTGCACATCAGAGACCTGCTTGGGATGAAAATAAACAAAAAGTTTATTTAATAGAAAAACCACAGATTCAAAGATGAAATAGTGTGGGGAAAGCAAACATATCCAAGTTACACAGAAAATAAACATACAGACACAACCTGAGGCTTTACACTTCTATATTGGATAAAATCCCTTTTCTAACAGGAGTGACCTATTGCCTTAAAACAGTTTGCCAGAATACGCCCTGCTACAGGGAGATCAGTGTTCATGGACGGCCTCCCGCCTTGAAACGATCCCCCAAGTTCTCTTCCTGCTAGTCTGAAAGCTTCCTCGGCCAATTTGTTTCAATAAATATTAAATGTAAAGAAACTATACAGGTCAATAAAATACCTCACCACATAGGATCCTCACGACACAGGACAACACTTCTCCACTCTCTGCTTCTTCTTCTTCTGTCTCAGCAAGGGCCAATTTTTATGGTCTGGAGGCAAATCCTTATCTTTGGAGAGAGTTTATTAACCTCGTTACGCTGTTTAGCTAAATATGTAATAAATTCCCAGGCTGCCTGAGTTCTTAACGGCCATTTAATCGGGAAGGATGATAATCACGCTGTCACCAAGGAGTCCCTGCCAACACCTTGGGAGATTCACTTCCCCACCAGAGAGCTGAGCCATTGCCTGAAGTAGGAATCAGACCAATGCCTGGCCAAACACGACCCTCACGGCTCCATATATAGTTTGAGATCTATGGAGTATAAACACATACTTACACTGTTGATGGAAAGTACAGAAGTGTGTCCCAGGAAACCATGCTCCAGCATGGTGACAGAAGCCATGAGTTTCTGCAGGTGCTGTCTTTCAGATAAGATGTAAAACTGAGGTCCTGGTCATTGGCGGCCATCAGAGATCTGTCGGCACTTCTCTCATTAATTGAAATGTAAGTCAGCCTAAATTTCCTTGTAGCTCCCAAAGGATCTTCACTTTTCAGACAAATTCTGCTCTTTTTTACCCCATGGTAAATCTCAAGTATTTGCACTGACTTTGGTGGAGTCACTACAGATGTAACCAAGAGCAGAATTTCACACCAGCCCTAGCATTTTGTAGGCTGGTCCCGAAGCAAGGAAATTGTGACATATCTAAAAGATCCTATGTGTTGCACAATCAGTCCTATGTGAGTTGTGGTTATTCTGCATGTCAAGCCCTATTTCTATCCCTCAATGTCCAGAATGTTCGGTTTTAGATCACGATATTAAAACTTTGCCGTTTTCTCTCACTTTCCATTCATGGATTTAAAGGTACCTTTCAAAAAGAGGGTAAACACCATTTCCTCCATTTTACAGACAAAAACATGGAGGGAAAGAGAAGTTAAGGCCAGAATATTCAAACCTGGGTGCCTAAAGTTAAATGCACACACACACCCGGGGGAAAACAGAGCTGTTTCTGGCTGGCCATCCAAAAGCCTGTCAGGAAAGCCCTTGCACCAGTTACAAGTGACCCAGGAACACAGCATGAAATCTCCCCATGGCTAGAATGGAATTAGGCCCAGCCAACCATGTCACTGAACTCACACACTAAGGACTAATGCTGCTGATGCCCAGAAAACTTTGTATGTTAGCAGGTGATGTGCTCAATTTGGGCTTGCACTTATTCCTGCTGAAGTCAAGGACGTACCTCCCATTGACTTAAGTGGTGGAGAACTGGGTACAAGATATGCCCCACCCGGTTACATTCGCAATGAGCCCTCATGTTCAGTGTTGGTGCCACGTGTTAGCTAACCTGCATTGTTTTGCAGCATAAAATTCATCTTTCTTTCTCTCCCCCGCCCCCCCAGATAACATGGCTTCATTGCATGAGGAACGAAGCAGGGCTGAGAGAGATGGGTCTCATATCCCCTGACCTTGGAGCAGGTGCTGAGGCAGCAGTCTAGTTGTCACAGCTGCCATTACATCTCATAATCTGCAACAGAAGACACAGCCTCACCATAAGAGAGTGCTGTCTCTCCTCGAACACATGGGACACCTCTGGGCACCAGGAGGGTGTTGGAAATAGTAGGGCAAGGGAAGGAAGCAAAAGCCTGATCTACAGACGTGGAGACAAATTCTCTCTCTCTCTCGCCTCTCCCTCTGACTTAAGGGTCAAAACAAACTGCAAAGAAAGTGAATTTGGGTTTGAAAAATGGGTTTTGCCAGGCAGTCTTTATCCGATTGTCCTGACAACCACACCCACCTTGCATACAGTGAGCTGCATGGACCGAGCACTACATTAAAGCATCTATAAACTCATCCTATCAAACTCAAACTGATTTGGACCCCCATGTAGCCCCCCCAGCAGGTCAGCTTTCTGGGGCAGTAACTCAGCACCACCAAGGGACTAGTTAGAATTGCTTTGAATCCAGCCCTGCTGCTGCTTCAGCACACACTACGGACCTGTCCGTTTTTATGCCACTCTCTTCACCATGGAATGCGATCACATGGTGGCAACAGACTGTATCCAACCAGATCGTGTGTTCAACAAGACTGGCAGATTTCTTCTTCTCTTGCAGTTGTTCTAGCCGTCGCGGGAATGCTCTTGTACCTAGCACGGCTCTTGCTATAGAGACGTTTTCACTGGGTGTTTATACAGCTGTCTGCTTCCTGAGGTACCTGCTTATTTGGAAACCTTCTGCCCGGCAGCTGGATCTCTTGATCTCTTGATATCTTCTCTGGAATCTAGTTTCTCCCCCAAGCGCTCACGGTTAAGATGATTTTTTTTTTAAATAGTCTCTGCCCTGCTCGGCAGGGCCGGCTCCAGGCACCAGCTGAACAAGCAGGTGCTTGNTTTTTTTTTTTTTTTTTTTTTTGCTGCCTGGGGCAGCAAAAACCCTGGAGCCGGCGCTGCTGCTCGGGCTTTACTACAAACAAAATCATGTTTTCCAAGGAAGGCAACAAGGTGTCATGTAGCAAAAGCATCTCTCCTGAACGTCTACTGGAACCATAGGCTTTTCCACACCTCTCAGTTCCTTTGGTTTGTCATCCTGTGCTGTCTTAACTTGGGGCCTGCTCCTGAGCCTATTGAAGGCAATGGGAATTATAGGGCACAGTCACTTAAGGCCCAATCCCACAAGGTGCTGATTGCCTCTTACATGCCACTGAATGCCCTCAGCTCCCCACCGGGCATGGAGAGCGCTTATCAACTTGCAGGGGCTGCTCCTGACGTTGTTAACTTCTCAAAACATGGCCCTGTCCTTCTAATGACTCGTCAACAATTTGCCCAATGACACGGAGTCTGTGGCAGAGGCAGGACTTAAATTCCAGGATCCTAAGTCCCAGATCAGTGTCTTAACCAAACGACCATCCTTCCTCTCACGGCTCCATGCTGTGTTTTCTTATCCCCTGCTAATACTTGGCTCCAATTATTATAACAGTCTGCTCCTTTTTCTCAGCTAAATCTGTTAAGGCCCTGCCTTCACTAGAAAAAATGGTGGGTCTTTCTACCAAGCATGGTTAGCTAATGCACGGTAACATCCTAGAGTGGGCAAGGCAGCTGTAGTTGTTATGGGTTAGATCAGGGGTTCTCAAACTGTGGGTTGGGACCCCAAAGTGGGTCACAACCCAGTTTTAATGGGGTTGCCAGGACTGGTGTTAGACTTGCTGTGGCCCAAGCTGAAGCCGAAGCCCGAGCCCCACTGCCCAAAGCCGAAGCCAGAGCCCCACCACCTGGGGTCGAAGCCAAAGCCCGAGGGCTTCAGTCCTGGGTGGTGGGACTCAGGCTTTGGCTTCAGCCATGGGTGGCGGGGCTCAGGTTACAGTTCCCTACCTTGGGCTTCAGCTTCGCACCTCCCCACCCTCCCGCCCAGAGTGATGAGGGTCGAGCTTTGGCTATGGACCCTGGCCTGGGGTGGTGGGGCTCAGTTGGACTCAGGCTTCGGTCCCCCCTCCTAGTGTTGTGTAGTAATTTTTGTTGTCAGACGGGGTCGCGGTGCAATGAAGTTTGAGAAACGCTGGGTTAGAAGGTCATGGTTAATGTTTATCTTGACCTGTGACAACTACAAACTGCCTCGTCCACATCAGGATTTTACCCTCTATTAGCTACCATGTGTTAGCTAACACAGTAAAACAAAACAAAAAATGCACCTTTTCTAGTGTGGACACTCCCTTAGCTCAAGTAACAGAGGCCTTTGTTTTGGGGATTGAAGGTCTTGGGTCAAGTCCTGACAACTTTAGTGCCTGTATGTGTGGTGCTGTGGGGGACTACAGGAAACAACTGTTCTAGGTCCTGCAAAACTAGTCCTCTGAATGCAGAGCTCCCACTGAAATAAAAACACAGCGGGCTCACAGGATTGGGCCCTGAACGCCATTCTCCCAGCTGATTTAACAACAGAGGTGTCTCTTCTGCACCCAAGAACTCATGTTACTCTTAATCATCCTAATCAAAGCCATGATCTTGCCGTTTCTCTAGGAATGGCTTCTGCCAGTGACACATTCATTTTTAATACCAGAGAGATTACAAGTAGCATTAATTTACTGCCATGGCAGGTGGGGCTACTCACAGTGTGAATGGAGCCAAATCCCATCCCCTCTAAAATGAAAGCATCTCAGTGCTGGCCATAGCAGTCAACATCCCCCTACACCGGTGCCTTATTTGCACTCTCATTCTGAACCCAAAGAGGCTCCTCACTCACAAGCAGTGGTTGCTATCGGCCAAGGTAAGAAACGGATCCGGGGTGAGGAACGTTGCTGTGACTAAGAGCTCTACTAATCATGGAGCCGACCGTGTGAGTGGCTGAGCACTACAAGATGCTGGGTGCTCTCAACAAGCACTGACTGCAATGGAAGTAGAGAGTGCTCAGCAGCCTCCAGAATTAGCTTCTTCACTGACAAGAACCTGGGTAAAACACGGGAGCATATTTTAGCTCTTCCAGAGCACAGGAAGGAGTTAGAGTCTGGGTCCACCAGGCTTTATGGCTGGAACTCCAGGTCCTCTTGGCTCTTCTTACCCTTAATGATGAGAAGACTTCCCTGACTGGGTCTACCAAGATGCCCCTCCATCATCTGGGTCCCTCTCTCTGGCCTGGTCTGGTCAGGACCTCTTTCAGGATTAGGATGAAGGCCTGGGGTCCCATGAGATGGTGGGGGTGGCAGCCATGGTGACAAAGCTTGCTCTAGTAGCCAATTTTTTACCCCAAAGTCTCTTTCTTTAAGGACCCAAGAGGGGAATGATGGGTGAAACAGCCCATCCCCTCATTATTTTGTCCACCAATAAGGCCTAGTTTCCAACTCACCAATTTTGGTTCACTGATTTCTCTTTCCATTTTTCTCAGTTAGGAGGCATGATCTTAACACAGTCCTTGAGATATATCAGGAAGTCCTTGAGATATATCAGGAAGCCTTTTTGTTTGGACTCATTCAGTCCGTCTCCCTTTCGTACCTCATTGACATTTAGTATTAGAGGATTTTGCGACATCTTACAAACTCATGTACTTTTTACAGTTTAGCTCACAGTTATAAAATCATAGAATCAAAGAACTGGAAGGGACCTTGAGAGGTCATCTAGTCCAGTCCCATGCACTCATGGCAGGACTAAGTATTATCTAGACCATCCCTGACAGGTGTTTGTCCAACCTGCTCTTAAAAATCCCCAATGATGGAGATTCCACAACCTCCCTAGGCAATTTATTCCAGTGTTTAACCACCCTGATAGTTAGGAAGTTTTTCCTAATGTCCAACCTAAACCACCCTTGCTGCAATTTAAGCCCATTGCTTCTTGTCCTATCTTCAGAGGTTAAGAACAACAATTTTTCTCCCTCCTCCTTGTAACAACCTTTTATGTACTTGAAAACTGTTATGTCCCCTATCAGTCTTCTCTTTTCCATACTAAACAAACCCAATTTTTTCAATCTTCCCTCATAAGTCATGTTTTCTAGACCTTTAATCATTTTTGTTGCTCTTCTCTGGACTTTCTCCAATTTGTCCACATCTTTCCTGAAATGCGGCGCCCAGAACTGGACACAATACTCCAGTTGAGGCCTAATCAACGTGGAGTAGAGCAGAAGAATTACTTCTCGTATCTTGCTTACAATACTCCTGCTAATACATCCCAGAATGAAGTTTGCTTTTTTTGCAACAGTATTATACTGTTGACTCATATTTAGCTTGTGATCCACTATGACCCCCAAATAATTGTGGGCCCAATTATCACACCACCCACAGAAACTGGTCTATGGCCACTGGGGGTGTGTGGGATGTACTGCTGGTGAGAGGAGGACAGCCTCCAAGTCCTTTGCTTGTCCATAGAACAGACATAGTGTGGGCTGTCTAACTATTCCTATGTTTGAATAAGAGCCTTCTTCATCTCAGCCCAGCTTCCCCTTCCACCTGATCCTCAGCAAAGCAATGGGCCAAATTCATCCCTGATGTAACTCCACTGATTTCATTTGAGATGAAGGATGTGAAGCTGTGTCTACATTAGACTTTTTTCTAAAGCTCTCCACAGCATTATATGTACCTGAAATTTCTGCTGTTAACTGGTTACGATTATGTTCTGTTAGATATTTTAATTAAAAAAGGTACATGTACATACATGAAACCACCAGAGGGCAGTCAAGCATTGAGATTATTTAAATTCTCTCTTGTCATCTCCGTGAGGGAAGGGCTATTGGTCCCTGGCTAAAGGACAACAGCATATTGTTATTTAGATTGTGGTTGCATTAGGAGACCCACTCATGGGCCACAGCACATTGCACTGGGCCCTGTACAAACACATAACAACAAGCTGCTCCCTGCCATGAGGATTTTAAAGTCTATGCAGCTTATTAACCAAGACGAAAGGTTTATATACTAGCGAGGGGGGCAGCGTATGGACGTATGGATAAATAACTATTTCAAGCATATTTTAAACCAACAGAATATATGGATATTTATACCAGAAAATGAACAGATACAATTGGCTTCTTCCTCGCCCACCATTCAGACCATCTCTCCTCATCCCTGCCGTTTCGGTTAAAGGTTGTTTAGATGTTGATTTGCACCCACAGCCAGTGCTGAACTCTCGGGGTCCTTTTCTTAACTCCTCAATAACCACGACAGAAACATAAAACCTTAACAGCCTCAGGGTGCAGCAAATCTTGCATGTTGCAAAACCAGTGCTTATCTCTTAGTCCTTTTCTCAAAGGCTGGAAATGTTATCTGCACTGCAGCCAAGAAGTTATCTGCACCCTTACAGGTTTGTCTAGTAAATTGCCCCAACCAAACACAAAGAGAAACAGAGAAACTCAGATAGAAGGGAAAATGATGAGGGCCTCTATTCTATATGGGCCATAGATGGGAGGTGACTCTTGTCAGATGGAGGCTGGAATTGTGGTTGTTTCCTCAGGTAGACAGAGCCCCTTGCCTATCTGAGCACAGATTGGAAGGATGGCACCAGCGGGGGTGGCACCTGCGGACGGGGCAGCGTGCAGAGCCGTCTGGCCGCGCCTCCACGTAGGAGCCGGAGAAGGGACATGCTGCTGCTTCCGGGAGCTGCCTGAGGTAAGTGCCGCCCGGAGCCTGCACCCCTGACCCCCCTCCCGTGACCCGACCCCCTGCCCCAGCCCTGATCCCCCTTCTGCCCTCCAAACCCCTCGATCCCAGCCCAGAGCATCCTCTTGCACCCCAAGCCCTTCCTCCCCATCCCCACCCCAAAGTCTGCACCCCCAGCCAGAGCCCTCACCCTCCCTGCACCCCAACTCCCTGCCCCAGCCCAGAGCCTCCTCCTACACCCCAAACCCCTCAGCGCAGAGCCCCCTCCTACATCCCAATCCCTCATCCCTGGCCCCACCCCAGAGCCTGCATCCCCAGCTGGAGCCGTCACCCCCTCTCGCATCCCAACCCACTGCCTCAGCCTGGAGCCCCCTCCCGCACTGTGAACTCCCCATTTCTGGCCCCAACCCAGTGCCCTCATCCCCTCCTGTACCCCAGCCCCCTAAGCCAGCCCGGTGAAAATGAGCGAGTGAGTGAGCCTAAATCACACAGCTTTACATCTTCACTAGTGTATGAATTAAAAATCCTTCCTCAAACCATGTGGTGGGTAAACATGCACTCCCTTCGCTATTCTCTCCTCCTCACCCGCAGTCTCACACTCCCTTTTTCCTTCTCTTGCATACATACACAATCCATCTCGCTCCGACTCAGCTTTGTGCATCTGACATCCTAACACATTAACACACCACAGCAATACGCACTCAAACCAAAGATGGCATCTCAGAGCATCCCCCTTGATAAACACAGCTGGGCTCTTACAGCACTGCTAGCCCGGCCATTGGATTTGCTGGTGCAAAAATTCCTGCCATGCTTTGCATCCCTGTGCTTGTGCCTGCTTTAAATCAGCAGATAAGGCAAAAGCCATGGAGGCCACAGGCCTTACAGGGTATTGCCCTCTTGCGATAAAAGGATCATTGCTTGCCTTAACTGTAGACCAGACCTTTCTTGAGGAGACGCCTTCACGGGCAGCTTGAAAGGGAAAAGAGACAGGAAGACGTTAAAGAGAAAAACTACTGTCCCTGTATGCAGCAGCATCCATTGATTTGAATCAGGACCGGAATCTGAACAATGGATCTGAACCATCCCAGATCCTGATCTGAACTTCACGACTGACCCAAACTTCCCACGCTCTGGGAAAGTTGGGATTCTGAGGCAAATTCAGATCCAGATTTTGAGACCCAGGCCCACCTCTGGGCCTATTGTGGTGCTTGGAACTGATTTGCAGGGTGCCTCCTAACTGGTTTAGACTTGTTTTGAATACAGAGTCAAATTCAGCTCTGGCCTTAACAGGAGCAACTGCCCTGAATTTGGCCCAATATTTAGTTAGCATCAATATTTTACTCTAACTGTCTGTATTGGTTCTTATACCGCAGTAATCACTGTAGTATCTGAGCCCCTTCCAGTTGTGCATTAAGCAACATGACTAACATATGTCACGTATTGTTTGTTCTCTCATCCTCTCCCCAGGGAGAGAAGCACATGCAGTGGAATGTCTTGCTTTCGTAGGGGGGGTTTGTTTTGTATCATTTTAAAATATCCATGTTGTTGTGTGTTTGCTAGAGAAGGCAGGTCAAAGAAATGAACCTTGCCCTTGGAGCAGAAGGCAGTGAGGTATGTGATGAACTTCCCGGAAAAGTTCATTAACCATCTCCGACTGGCCCGAGACAATTCCGTCTTCTGCACAGACGAGCTTTTACCCTTATTGCAGATCTCTGGCACAACAGAACTGAGAGCAGTCGTCAAACACACTCTTCAGGCCAGTACTTTAGGCTCTTTTACATACCCTGGGCCCTTGAAGATAAGGACTGAGAGTTTGACCTTGATTCAGTATTCTGTGGAAGACGGGTTAGGGAGCGAAGAACAGGTGCAATGTGCTCCCAGTAGGCACAGTTGCCGAGGAGAGGTGCTGCAGCATTCTCTGGTCTAGTTGGAGCTTCCTAAATAACGGCTCTGTGCCCAGGTGTATTACATTGCTGTAGCCCAGCTGAGAAGTGACAAAGGCCTGAATAACTGAGGCCAGATCATCCCATCAGGATGGGACGGAGTATCCTAGCCAACTGGGGATGATAGAAGGCTTTACTTGTGGAAAGTATCTGGAGAGTTTAGCATCAGCGAGGAACCCAAGAGTACTAAACTCCTAAACTATGGTCTGCATTGATCAACTGTAGGCATATACCCTCAGCCAAAGGAGACTGCACCATGACTGCAAACTCCTCAAAATGCTTTCCTCTGCCCGCCAGCATCACCTCTGTCTTACTCTGTAGCACTCTGCATATAAAGTTATTTCAAGCATCCCACAAAGCTCGGCTCACAGGATTGATATAGCTTTTAAGGCCAGAAAATGCCATTATAATCATCTAGTCTGACCTCCCGTACAACATAGGCTAGAGAATTTCACCCAGTTACCCCGTATGTAGGATTTCACATAATGGTTCTCTCAGTAGCCAACACGTCTAATCATGAGCACTAAATTTCTAGGGTGACACTCTGCGCTCATTGATGTCAATGGCAAAACTCACATCTACTTCAGTGCGGCCAGAATTTCACCCCTGGAGTCTGTTCCCAGCTCTGCCACTGACAGACTCCAGGCAAGTCATTTAATCTCTCTGTGCCTTGCAGCTTGTCTACACATGGAAATAGCCTGGAACAGCTACTGCAGAATAGTATAAGGGGGCTGTTGGCCCCTTCCTGAAACCTAATGGTTTTTTGGTTTTGTTCTTTTTGGTTGGCCCTCTCCCTATAGAGAAAGGGGAAGAGCCAATGAGAGAGCAAGATCCTGAGAGTGATAGGCCCCGTGACCAATGGGGAAAGGCCAGTGTTCCAAGTCAGCCTGATTGACAGGGCAGGCAGGCCAATGAGAGAGTCAGGAGCCTGGAGTCCCGTCCTCCGTGTGACCCAGAGCATGGCCGAGCTAAGGAGAGAGCCGCAGCCTGAGCTGGGCAGTGGGCTGGAGGCAGAGCAGCAGCCCTGAGCTTGGGGGGCCAGAGCGGGGGAGCGGGAGCCCTGAGCTTGGGGGGCCAGAGCGGGGGAGCGGGAGCCGTGCAGACCAGCCACGCTGATGGTGAGCCAGGGCTGAGCTGCAGGGGGAGCAGTTCCTTACTGTACTCGGGTTTGCATTCGGTTTGAACTGAATGTAGTGATCAGTGGGTCAGGGAAGTGGCCGTTGTGGACAGAGTACCCTGCAGTGGGGAGACCTTAGCTCCTGTCCTAAGTGACCAGAACAAGGCTGGGGGATAAGCCTCCCAGGAATCCTGGGCCCAGCCTTGTTGCGGATATGAGGAATTTACTATATATTCATATTAAAACAGCATGACAGGGAAAATATTGCGTTTTTACATATATGTATTATTCTCACAGCAAAATGACTGACCAAGTATTATTATTTTATCAACCACAACTGGTTAATAACACAGTAAAAGCACCCTGTTTGGATAATAACTTAGACTGGTTAATAATTAGTGTTTAAGTATCATGTCCTGCAAAGAGCCAGGGGAGACACATTAAAGAGCCACTTGCAGCTCCTGAGCCTCAGTCAGAGTATCACTGACTTAACCCTTAAAAGAATCACTTAACCACTGAAGTGCATCCACCTCTGAAGTGGAACACAGCAGTTTTAACACGTCATGGCAGCACTGCACAGCATCTTAAGTCAAGCAAAAAATACTTTCTCCAACTAAAACTACAGGGCACATTTAGAGAGGCAAAATATAATTACCTGACTTTGAGAGTTTGGCCAGGACACCGGTGCTAAACCTCTGCTTTTATGGAAATTTCCATGGGGTCTTTTGAATCAAGCTCCTGATCCTTGTCTTTAATGTGTCTCAGTCAAAGGATGGTATCTTCAGCAGCACCATGCCCCCTAATGCCAGGGCATTGGTTCAGTACTGACACAAGAGCACCACCTACTCCCTGTATTCGTAAGATGTCTCCCCTTTAACTTCACATCAGGCCTGACTCTGCTTAGCTTACAAAACCAGACGGATTGTAGCACTTGGTGTCACGTCTGCAAGGTGTGCTCAGGCTCTCCTTTTTGTTTTATAGAAACTTCTCCAGGAGTCGATGAGGTGACATTTGTGGAAAAGGAGCCAGCTGAACGTCACTCTATTGTTTCCTGGGAGCAGGTGGGTAGTTTCATTACAGCGCTGTAACGGGGTTGGTCTGACTACGCAACAGGCTATGCATGCATGCAGGATACTGAACAGAGCTACCACATTTCACGTACAGCTCAGCCCACAGGTAAGAGAGACTTGCTGAGGTTTGTGACACATATTGGAGCAATGCTGTCTCCTTTTCAGGTAGTACTCTGGCTTCCAGCCGTACCACCTGCAATTGAAGTGGTGTTGAATCTCACAATACAAACAAGCCACTGATGCATTTAGATGGGAACCCTCTAAGGGACACTTGAGTGCTGCAGAGCGTAGGGATGGTGACGCAGTAGGTGGTTGTCATTCTTCTGCATCAGCCCTGAAACCCTGTAGTATGGTGATAGGGCCACTGTATTGCTTGGGGTGTTGTCTTTCAGATGAGATGTAAAACGAAGTTCCTTATGGCCATTAAAGAGAGATTTGTAGTGCAATCAAATCATTCAGTGCCCCCATCTACATCCCACTCATCAGTTTCCCTTCTCAACCTCAACTACTTACCTTCTACCTCTCATATCCCATGTTCATCTTGGACAACCAACGTCCCGCCTCCACGCCAACCATAAATATAAAACACCAACGCACACATGCATGCAGATTTCACTTCCATAATTTCTACATAAAAATAACCACCCAATTTACCTGTGGGCTAACCCTCCACCCATCCGTTCGTAAGCATTACAGAAAAACATCTCTCACCGTTTGCAATGTAACACCAAGCCTCACTTACTTACACCCACCAATAATAAAGCCAGGACAGGGCTACATATGATGTAACTTACAGAAGCCACATAAACGCTAAAACCCTAAATTAATCATCCAAACACATGACCATATAACAACTAATCACAGTCAGAAATAAGGCCGGAGTTTGGTTTTTCAGGCTGATGGTTGACAGGTGTGGGCTGTGGTTGATGGAAAGAAGGTGGATGAGGTTAAGAAGGGGTTCTTGGAAGTGAAGTGCATATATGGTGTTGAAGGATTTGACTGCTTATTTCCCTTGCTTTTTACCATTTGCTCTGGCAGGATCTAAAATCTACTAACTTTAATTCAAAGTTAACAAATGTCCTTTTGTGTGAGGATACAAATAAGCTGTAGAGTTTGATCTCTTGGAATAAGTACTGAGATCTCACGAGGTGCTTAGTGCATTGAATTCCCATATAGTCTTCAGTGGGAATTGAGAGTTCTTGACACCACACAGGTAGCACTCAGCACCTTGCAGAATCTACTGATGAACTTTCAGCTCTCATCTTCCCCCATTACTCTTGTATTATTTGAGTTTAAGTAATGTTTTAGACATTATACCGCTCATTGTGTTTTCACAACCACTAGGTGGCATTGTTTACCAGTTTAATGGAGGGGAAACAATCAACTCAGACTTTAATACTCTCTCTATAGTAAATTTGTAACCGGGTTTCATTAAAATGCCTGTTTCTAACTCCCACTATAACGTAGGCTAAGAAAAATGGTTTCTCCTGAAATTTAACTGTATTCTAAACATCAAGGAAAATTTTTCTGCAAATCTTGAAGAAAGTTGGTCAAGTATTTTTGAGTTATAGGTCCCTAAAACAAGAAAGACCTTGAATATCCAAAAGCCCTCCCTCCACCAGTAATATTTTTTTTTAAAAGAAGAGTAGCAAATTTACTGGATGGGCACTGGACTGTAACTCCGGAGATCTGAATATGATTCTGGCATAATTGAAGTCAGAATCTGCAACCTCTCCTAATGTTCTATTCGTTTTCATAGATATATGCAGCAGCACTACCACTCTATGAATTTAGCAAATATCCCATCAGTTCTGGGAGCTACTGACTATGTATGTCTAATCAGCTATTTGGGCTCTATACAGCTGCACATCAAAACTGAAAGCATGCCCTTCCATTAACAGGTGGTTCTGCATGACGGCAGATGCCAAAAGCCATCCCAGACAAGCTCCCAGCATTGTGACACTTTTCCCATATAGATCCAGAGAAGAACATAATGTATTTGCATGCATTCAGGCTTCATCTGCTGGGCAGCCAGTTGAGTGTATTTACATGGATATCTGAATGCCAAATTCACGTGCAAACATGAAGCATTCCAATCTAAATGCCAGTCTTGCAAGTCCTCAAGTGAAAACCTTGCTGCCACATGCATTTGGCCATTTGTCCGGGAAAATTCACCTCCTTGATTCCCTTTGAAAATCCAGCTCTTGGTGTAATTTAAACAAGAGATGGCCGTTCCTGCACGTCTGGTACAGCCCTTTCCCAGCACAAGGTTGCATGACAAAGCCACCTGTCACCAAGAGATTAACTAGTCTGTGTCTGGACATGACCAAGGCAAGAGTTTGGCAGAGCTAGTCACATTTGAATACCACACCCATCAGTGAGGCAGAACCAGTTAGCTGTAATACGTTTATTTGAATAAGTTTGGTCAGCAAGTTTGTGTTGTAACCTATAGAGATGATGCTTGCTTATGTTATATAGAAATATAAGTAGGCCCAAAAATCTATTACCTAAAAACAGACTTGACAGTAGTCAAGCCAAGCCAAGCCAAGCCTGGTAAAATACAAGTAAAGTGGAGTAAGACAATTCAGAGGCAAGTGAGAGATAAGTTAGGGCATAACTCCAGGTCATATTTTGGTCCTAACATTTTATTTAAAACATTAATGTTTTGGAAAATGCTATCTACTGTATATTGATAGTTATTGGTATTGCATTTACACAGATGTTAATTAAGATGATGCTTAATGTTAAATAGCCAGTGAGAAAGTAGAAAATATTTAATTATGGTAGCAGAAATATGGCTATGGTAAAAGGTGGCTTGAATGTTAATTAAGGAGCATTATAATTGATTATAGAAAGGGTAGCATGCTGATTTTATATTATGTGCACCATCCACCATCAAGGATTACATCCATTCTTCCCATTCAGGGACTGGTGAACCCTGAATGCATCATATCATCTTACAATGTGAGTATAAATGTGGTGTATGGTTATTGTAATGCCTGTTTGCTTTAACTAATTATTTTACTCTAAATAAAGTTTTTAATTTGATCACTCATATCATTCACCGTCCTCCACTAAATTAAATTATCTGTAAGTGCCCTGGAGGCTTGAACCTTAAAGAATTCAGCTTGGTTTTATTCATTGTCTTTAAATTACGAACTGGGACTATGTAAATCAAAGGTTAGTGTGCATAGTTTTCCTTTTACTTTTGTACGTGTCTCTGTCTATACACACACACACACACACACACTGTGGTGAAGAAGTAACTAACAAATTATACAGCCTTAGGGGATTTTAATGCAGAATTATGAACTCTTGTGTTCTTCCTTAGGGATGATGATTTCAAGGCAGTAGATGGGGACTTAGGAGAGCTGGGCTCAGTTCCTGGCTCCATGTGTGAATTATCCTTTCTGTACCCATATCATCCTCTGTAAAAGGATGAGGAGCTCTTTGAGGCAGGGCCCATGTCTGAGTAGAACCTACCACAAAGGGACTCTGATCCAGCTGGAGCCTCTAGATGCTACAATAGTGATGATAATAATACCAACATCACTAGGGTGTTGTGAAGCTACATGAATAGATGTTTATGTCTGAAATAATCAGACATATAATATATAGACTATGGGTGGTTGAAGTGAAGCCAGCCATGGCTTTAATCTTTAACACACAGTTGATACTACAAATCCAGCCATGAAATGCTCCAGTTCGATCCTGCTGCTTTGGGTTCCAGTGCTCATTCCTCCAGATCAAACAACCTTTTGCTCCTCTCTAGGACCTTGTAACATGGAGCGGAATGTGACCATCAGGTGTGGCCTCCAAGCTCCTGAGAAATGGCCAATGCAGCCCTAAGCTGGGCAAAGATTGGCTGTGTCATACTAGAGACACATATGATATATTTCTTCTGCTAACCCTTGGGTAATGATGAGCACTGCCTCTCATTTTACATTAGCTGTGGTAAATGATCAGCCTCTCAACAGCACCTGTTTACTAACTGCACATGGCATACTAGATGACAAGGAGAGGGATAGCTCCGTGGTTTGAGCATTGGCCTGTTCAACACAAGGGTTGTGAGTTCAATCCTTGAGAGGGCCACTTAGGCACAATCAGTACTTGGTCCTGCTAGTGAAGGCAGGGGGCTGGACTCAATGACCTTTCAGGGTCACTTCCCGTTCTATGAGATAGGCATATCTCCATATATTAAAATGAATCATATGCTACCCCAAAGCCCCTGCGGCTTTGATCTCTTCACAGGCCTTCCCGAGTGGGGGGTTCTCCCTTGCTGCCACTCAGCAGAGTTACTGCCAGCTATTTTATCCATGTGAATGGGACACTAGTCACAGGAACAGGAAAATGGCATAATTAAGTAATTCTCTTCAGTTGCAGGATGGTCTTGTGGTGAAGTCAGGAGAGCTGGGTTCTGTTCCCAGCTCTCCCACCAACTTCCTGTGTGACCCTGAGCAAGTTATTACCCTAAGATCCCCCATCTGTAACTCAGGAATAATGATACTTATTTTGAAATAGGGTTGAGAGGGGGGCTACATTCATAACTGTTTGCAAAGTGATGTATGATCCATGTGGAAGCAGATACTGAAGTATTATTGTCAAGTTTAGAGCCAGAATGAGAACAGGGCTGGGAAGCAGGGAATCTGACTCCAGTGCAAACACCAACTCCTGTTTGGTCTTGGGCAAGTCACCTGAAGCTTCATATTTCTCAGTGTCCCCATCTGTAAAATGAGAAGAGTGATACTTCCCTGTCTCACAGGAGAACCAGGGAGCTGAGAGACCTAACTTCTACTTTTAAAGCATTTTGAGGCCATCAGATGAAAGACTCCTTTGAGGGGAAACTTGCATGTTATTTATATACAGAAGGGGTCAATTTTTTTTTTTAAAGTTTAGGTTTCTACCTTCAGTTTTGTAGCAGACTTAGATATTTCCAACAATGTAGTAATTTAATGTCATTATAGACCAAGGAAAAAACTTTGAGAGTGAGATCTATTGCACTATGGTATAGACTCCCCCAGGGAATTAGACATTGATCAAGTCATTTAAAACTGGATTTGGGGGGTGGGGGGAAAAGACAGTTGAGAAAGCTTGGGAACAATCCTGCATTGGTTGCGTGAAATAGCATAGATGTGACTAGTTCATCTTGTCCATTTCTAATTTCAATTACTGTCAGTATACAGCTTCACGTGAGAAAAAAGTGTTAAAATATGTATGTGGCTGTCCTGTACTTTTATACGTCCATTTCCATGGCACCAAAGTGATGGAGGTATGTTCTTATTTTGTTCACCATTTTCATCTCCCTGAGGTGGCAGCATTGAACATAGTATGGCAGAATCACTTTGTCACATTAACACCTTCATCTACCGTGGACATAAAAGTGAAATCAATTTATGACAATGCACTGTGGAAATATCCTAAATATTGCTGAAGAAGGGCTGCAGAATGGAGCTGGGCTGAACAGCTTGAATGCAAATATAACATGAGAAATGTACTCATCTGTACTCCCACGCTAACGTACCTTGGTATGTCCTGCCTGGACCACCCATATCCCATAGGTGCTGAACGCAATAGGAAGACTGATTGAGTATCAAAAGCCTTCACAAATCCGGCACACACACACACACGGACTCATATCTAACTGATGCTTTTCACAATAATGTCAATGGGAAAAACCTCTGAGGATTGAAAAGGGTCACAAAAGCTTGTTAATCATTTCCATAGGGGATATGTAGCAGGCACTACTCAATTCAGATACTCCTATTTAAAGTTCAGCAATCTGTCTACACCATTGAATTCTCTCCAAATGGCCCACAAGCCTAAGGCTGCAAAATAAAGTCAGAAACATACGCAGGAGGAAGAAAAAAAATAGTTACACTAGAGGACAAAGCTGCTGAGAGACCTTAACAATGGACAGTCGGTTACAGTTTGGAACTCTTGTTTGGGTCAAATCATCATAATTCTTATTATAGTAGCATTTAGAGTCCCAACCCAGATCAAGGCCCCATCGCACTAGTTCCATATACGTAAGAGGCATTCTCTGTCCCAAAGAGCTTACAATCTAAATACACAAGAGATACAAGGTGGGAGGGAAAACTGAGGCACGGAGAGGGGAAGTGACACAATCAAGGTCACACATCAGCTCATCAGCAGAACCAGGAACAGAGCTCAGGTGTCCTGAGTCCCACTCCAGTTCTCTTTCCATTGGACTGTGCTGCCCCTCGTATGTCTAGATGTCCCAAGACAATAGGGGATCAAAACAGAAAGGGAGTTTGTTTCTGCTGAGACTAGCCCACAAACAGCTCTTACCTCCATCAGCAATTAACCTACCAGACACATATGGGCATTCACACGGCAGAATCCAGCTGTAAGCTACCTGCACAACAAACTCAAGGCGCTGTCCCTAAGTATTTACTCATGCTTTACTCAGGCAAAACTCTCACTGGAATTCATTGGTGAGAATTTCACTACACGCACCTACGGGAGCCTGAGTAGGACTCACCAGACACAAATCCCCTGGACTCTCTGGGTGATGACTTTGGGAACTTCCCAATGCACAAACAGGACAAAGCAGCATCTCCAGGATTTCAGCTGTTAGGAAAACAAGTCACAGAAGAAACATCAACAGACCCAGAGACTCTTTGAAAGAAACTGGGCCCTTGTAGAGCTGACAAGTTTTCTATGGCTACCTGGTGGCATGAGTGAACTCTTTCTGATTCAGCCCCGCCCCTCCCCTATCCAGTCATACTATATCAATGGTAATCTGTTTTAGGTACTTATGTGGCTCCTATTACCCAGGTATCTGAGCACCAAACAATCTTTAGTGTAAGTCTCAAGCACCCACCCACCGATGGCCAGGTTGGAGTCAGATGAGCATCTCTTATTGAGAATATTTCTTAGGGTTTAATGGTGGATGCCCATGTGACGTGCAATGGGAGGGGGAAGAGGGTGCAGCAAAAACTTCCCCCCTCATCTCCAGCACAGCAGGTTGCAGCTAATTCCCCTAACCCAAGGGGGAGAGACAGCTATTGCAGCAGTAACAGAGTCAAGACCCCAGGGTGATTGGTGTATCCAAGGCCCCCCAAGCCTCCCTACATGACCCTGAGTATGCAGAAGCCAACACTGGGGGAGGGGAAGTGCACCTCCATCTTTGTAAAGGTAGTAATAAGGGCAGCTGTTGAACATGCTCCCACTAGTATCCCCTGCTGGCCCTTTGCCTGCTACAGTCTTACATAGATTTAACACCATCCTTTAGCAGCTCCACTACTCCCAACACACGCCTCTCTGCCTGTAGGAGCCTGAATTTAGCCCTTCATTGTCCAAATCATTTAGCCCTTAATTTGATCTGACTCATTCTCGCTCACCTGAAGTAGCTGTGGTCTTAAATGGCCCATAAGAGGGAACATTTGCAGCCTGGGGCAATGCAGAAGGTAATTACACTTGTTCCATCTGCAGTCAATCCAGCTCTAGAATTCCCTTTGAAAAAATTAACCGAGCAAAGAAATGCCACATGCAATTGGAAAGGCATCCCTGGGAGTTTGGGAATGCAGCACCTCAGCCACAGGGAGTCACCACAGTGGATCATGGGAGATGCAGTCCAGCCCATAGGGGAGAATACAGACATGAAGGGCCCTAGGGCAGAGTCCCACCCCCGAGTACACCACCGCATAGTAAAGCATGTCATTGCAGGCATCCTGCTATCCATTCCCACCTGGATCTCCCAATAACATGTTAGCAGCACAGAGTACTTCAACTAAGTTCCCCTTCCCGGTGTTCAATGTATTATGTCTTTAGGAAATACAGTTTACTTCAGCCCTTTCAGGTCCAAACCCTTCCCTCTTGGGGTTTCCAATTTCACCCTCAATCCAGAGCTTCAGGTTCCTGGTTCCCCTTCCAGTAACCTCAGAGCCAGGGAGCTCTGTCAGCTCTACTGTGGCTTTTGATTTCTCTGGAGAGTCTTTTCCTCCAAGTCTCCTCCTGTCTAGGTCCCCAGATTCACAACTGCAGCTTCCCTCTGATTAAGAAATTCCCGCTGCACAATGATTCTAGCCAGGGTCCACCTGAGCTTCACAGCACTGCTCTTGTCTCTCCCCCACTTTAGTCCATGGGCTCCATAGCCAGCAGCGCTGCATTCTCCTTTCCAAACTACCTGCTCTCCCTCTTCCCATGTCAGTTAACTGCAGGGTTTTTAACCTGTTGAGGAGGTAGCTCTCTGATTACCACCTGGCCCCCATTTGCCAGCTCCTCTGCTGCTCTCTTAAACACCTGTTCTTTGGAGGTGCCACATCATGGACAGGGGACCCCTTACTCCAACTCACACTGTTGTGGGCCTGGAATCACAACTCCCATGAGGAACTATGGAGGCTCAAGCAGACCCTAAACAACATGACCCAAAACAAAATGTTTAGTTTAAATTTTCTTAACAGAAAATTCTGCAACAGAAAATTTTGATTTCAACGAAAACTCACTGCTATTTTTTGACCAGCCCTACTTATAACCATCACTTAGAACAATCTCTGCTTTCCATTAATATGCTTACAAGCACCCATAACACACACTGTTCATGACTATACCATGCTGACCACATCTACTAGACATGTATTAACCCTGGATAAGCTATTAATAAATAGAACCTTTATATAAATATAAAGTGTTATCCAGGTTGGTATTTTACTATTCTAGCTTTTATTAGTCCTCCTTCTCCGACTCCTGTTCTTAGTTGTCCTGTGCAGCTGTCTCCTGCTGCTCCTTCAATGTTCCCCAAGAAACAGGCCTGACTCTAGGTCTCTGCTCCAAGGAAACACCAGCTCCAACCGCAGCTCCCTGTTTTTCTCACTCTTCCCTGGCCAGCTAGTTAGCCCCAAACCCTTTTGGCTCCTGAAGAAAAGAGAAGAGGTCTTTATAGCACAGAAATTATGACAACATTGTTTTTTTAAGTAGGAAATTACTCTTGGCCTTTGTACAGAAACCACAGGAAGCTCTGGAGCTGGTTTGGTTTATGTACCTGCTCAAGAGCAATTACAACAAGCAGCAACATATATGACCTGAAAACTGCCTATTCCAGCGTGCTTCAGTGTCCCCTCCATCCTTCCCTCTGAACTGCCCATGTACTAAATCATAAGTCCCCTCTTGCCACACTTGGTCAACTGCTGTAAGTGGATCTGGAGCCAGCATCCCAAGAGGGAGTGTGACTTACTGGCTGGAGCACTGGACTTAGGACTCAGCAAATCTGAATTCTATTCCCAGCTCTGCCACTGGCCTGCACATAAGAATGGCCATGCTGGGTCAGACCAATGGTCCATCCAGCCCAGTATCCTGTCTTCTGACAGTGGCTAGCGCCAGATGCTTCAGAGGGAATGAACACAATAGGGCAAATATCAAGGGATATATCCCTTGTCATCCAGTTCCAGCTTCTGGCAGTTGGAGGAATAGGGACACCTGGAGCATGGGGTTGCATCCCTGACTATCTTGGCTAATAGCCATTGATGGAGCTATCCTCCATGAACTTATCTAATTATTTTTTTAACCCAGATATACTTTTGGCCTTCACTACATCCCATGGCAACGAGTTCCACAGGTTGATTATGTGTTGTGTGAAGAATTACTTCAATCCAAATGATTAGGGGGCTGGAGCACATGATTTATGAGGAGAGCCTGAGGGAACTGGGATTGTTTAGTCTGCAGAAGAGAAGAATGAGGGGGGAATTGATAGCTGCTTTCAACTACCTGAAAGGGGGTTCCAAAGAGGATGGATCTAGGCTGTTCACAGTGGTACCAGATGACAGAACAAGGAGTAATGGTCTCAAGTTGAAGTGGGGGAGGTTTAGGTTGGATATTAGGAAAAACTTTTTCACTAGGAGGGTGGTGAAGCACTGGAATGGGTTACCTAGGAAAGTTTTTAAGGTCAAGCTTGACAAAGCCCTGGCTGGGATGATTTAGTTGGGATTAGGTCCTGCTTTGAGCAGGGGGTTGGACTAGATACCTCCTGAGGTCCCTTTCCAACCCTGATATTCTATGATTTTGTTCTATGATTTTAAACCTGCTGCCTATTAATTTCATTGGGTGATCTCTAGTTCTTGCGTTATGTGAAGGGGTAAATAATACTTCCCTATTCACTTTCTCCACACCATTCACGATTTTGTAAACATCTGTCATATCCGATATACTCAGTATATTGCCAGCCCTAAGCCTTCAAAAATCATGAGTCAGGCTCTCAAAATGCATGAAGTAGGCTTAAAAGTAATGACTTTAAATACAGGGGGAAAAAACCCAATATATTTTGAGTGCCTTTATGGGACGCTTGCTTCACATTTTCAAACGTTTCTCTGCATCCAGGAAGACTAGAAACTTACATATTTTAAAAGCTGAGATTCTCAAGCAATGTTCTGATTCCAGTAGTTAGAGCTTTATGAAAGACACCAAATATTAAGAGATTCACAATAAAATTGTGGGAGTTGACAACACTGCCTGCTGGTTGAACTTCAGCAAGACATTTCATCCGCTCTGTGCCTCAGTTTCCCCATCTGTAAAATGAAGATAATGATGCCTCCTTTGTAAAATACTTTGATATCTATGGCTCTAAAGCACTATTCAAGAGCTAGATATTATTATCCTTTTATAATACACCTCTAGGGTGATCTCCTTTGATTTCTGGCCAGTTTTCCTGTATACCCCCTTTTCACAGGACTAAAAATCTTAGCTTGCAATCAAAGAGGAAGGGGAAAAAAACACTATGGGCCAGCAATGACCCCATGTACCTTATGAACTGCTTCATTTGTATACACAGCCAATATAAATCATTGCACACTTATCAATTAGTCAGTGACCTGGTAAGAGAATTTCTTTCTTCTTTGGTATCTGCCCAGCATGTGACATAAACCATGTGCATCGCAAATACCTTTGACTAAAGCCATCTTGATTGCCTGGAGGGACTGGTGAATTTCACAGTCTCTCTGCTGACAATTCACAAAATTAAAAAAAGAAAAAGAAAAAATAATCCTATACTTTATTCACTCAACTCCAGGTAACATGCCTATTACCTCTTGTGAAAACTGCCATGGTCTTTTTAATGTTGCCTGGGCATTACCCTTCACATGACATAGGGCTCCTTAATTAGCACAAGTATCAGAGGGGTAGCCGTGTTAGTCTGGATCTGTAAAAGCAGCAAAGAATCCTGTGGCACCTTATAGACTAACAGACGTTTTGCAGCATGAGCTTTCGTGGGTGAATCCCCACTTCTTCGGATGCAAGACAAATTAATTAGCACAGCATCCCTTAAAGCCACATTAGGGCATTGACTGAGCACTGACTCAAAAGGAAGAACACCCTGAGACTAAATTGCCAGCACCCCTTACTGTACTGTAGCAACTTGGATTTTATGTGGAGGTTTCCTATGCCAACATTGACCAAGAGTGACCCACCCAGCTTAGCATTTGAAACCTGATAAGATCACAGGCCAAACTGGAATGGCTGAAGGCAGAACAGGAGCAGAGGGTGGAAACAGAGAAGCGGATAGAGGTTTGTAGTCAGTAATGTAACATACAGTAACGTTATGTTACACATGAAAGCATAAGAAATATGTTTAAGAATAAAAGAGTGTGCACAGAGTTCCTTTGAACCCAAGATGTTATCGGAGCTGGAAAAATGCTGAATGAGTGAGTCACTAAAAGTATCAAGGTATTCCACGTACAGAAAACCCCATAAAGGAGCACTTGTATTCCCTATTCAACATCCATATGTTATAATTGCATAGTCTGTGTAAATGATTAACGGGGGGGTTGGTACATTAAATAAATGCTATCACCGCTGGAAGTCCAGAAAATGTTCTCTCTGATAAAAACCATGCAGACTTGTGCAGTGAGCCGGGTGTAGTATATGCAAGAACTGTGACTCAGAGCAAAGGGGGTAGACAGCTGGAATCTCCAAAGTATCCCCAGCATCAAGTACTGAGAAGCAGGAGGGTGGGAGAGCTTTGCAAGGAACTAAGACAATAGCAGGTCCCCTCTACTGCCTAGCTACATCAGGGCTGAGAACCTATGAGTGGGGGGCAAGAATCTGTTCTTGCCTTGGCACACAGCCTGGAGAAGAAGATGAATCTATGGGTATGTCTACACTGCAATGAACCACCCACGGCTGCCCCGTGTCAGCTCCCAAGTTCTCAGGGCTGAGGCACTATAAAATTGTGGTGTAGACATTCATGCTCAGGCTGAAGCCCGGGATCCGGGACCCTCTCCCCTCACTGGGTTTCAGACCCCAGGCTCCAGCCCAAGTAGGAACATCTACACTGATATTTTTAGCTTTGTAGCACGAGCCCAGGTCAGTTGACCCAACTGCAGTGGGGTTTTTTTGTTTGTTGCAGTGTAGATGTACCATAACTGCCCCAATCCCAGATGGCCAGAAATGCTTTAATCAAGTGGCCATTTCCTGCATTCATTTACACCCAAGCCCCCCGGTTGAAGTCAGTGATGCTGATGGGGGAGAATTTGGCCCAGTTCACTTTTTGGGTTTGAGTAAAAACAACCTATTGTAAGCACGGGAATTGCCCCACTATTGTGGGGAACTTTCCTGGCTTCTACGCTAACCCGGTGGAATCAGCTAGCGAAAGGATCTGAGTCCTCGCTCCCGCTCCCTTTACCCAGAGGCCAGTCTGATCTTGAGGGCTCCCTTTCCACTCTCCCGTGTGGCAGATTCCTCGTAACCCCAACAAGTCTGGGCCCAGAATCCCTAGGTGGCTTAACCCTCAGGGTATGTCTACACTACGAAATTAGGTCGAATTTATAGAAGTCGGTTTTATAGAAATCGTTTTTATACAGTCGATTGTGTGTGTCCCCACACAAAATGCTCTAAGTGCATTAAGTCGGCGGACTTCGTCCACAGTACCGAGGCTAGCGTCGACTTCTGGAGCGTTGCACTGTGGGTAGCTATCCCACAGTTCCCGCAGTCTCCGCCGCCCATTGGAATTCTGGGTTGAGATCCCAATGCCTGATGGGGCAAAAACAGTGTCGCGGGTGATTCTGGGTACATGTCGTCAGGCCCCCACTCCCTCCCTCCCTCCCTCCCTCCCTCCGTGAAAGCAACAGCAGACAATCGTTTCGCGCCTTTTTTCTGCCCAGACGCCATAGCACTGGGATCATGGAGCCCGCTCAGATCACCGCGGCAATTATGAGCACTATGACAACCACGCGCATTATCCTGGAGTATATGCATAGCCGGAACCTGTCAAAGCAAAACCAGGAGGAGGAGGAGGAGGAGGCAACAGCAGCGCAGAGGCAACAGCAGCGCGGTGACGAGAGTGATGAGGAAATAGACATAGACTTCTCACAAAGTACGGGCCACAGCAATGTGAAAATCATGGTGGTAATGGGGCAGGTTCATGCCGTGGAACGCCGATTCTGGGCCCGGGAAACAAGCACAGACTGGTGGGACCGCATAGTGCTGCAGGTGTGGGACGATTCCCAGTGGCTGCGAAACTTTCGCATGCGTAAGGGCACTTTCATGGAACTTTGTGACTTGCTTTCCCCTGCCCTGAAGCGCCAGAATACCAAGATGAGAGCAGCCCTGACAGTTGAGAAGCGAGTGGCCATAGCCCTGTGGAAGCTTGCAACGCCAGACAGCTACCGGTCAGTCGGACATCAATTTGGAGTGGGCAAATCTACTGTGGGGGCTGCTGTGATTCAAGTAGCCAGGGCAATCAAAGAGCTGCTGATATCAAGGGTAGTGACTCTGGGAAATGTGCAGGTCATAGTGGATGGCTTTGCTGCAATGGGATTCCCTAACTGTGGTGGGGCGATAGATGGAACCCATATCCCTATCTTGGCACCGGAGCACCAAGCCAGCGAGTACATAAACCGAAAGGGGTACTTTTCAATGCTGCTGCAAGCACTGGTGGATCACAAGGGACGTTTTACCAACATCAACGTGGGATGGCCAGGAAAGGTACATGACGCTCGCGTCTTCAGGAACTCTGGTCTGTTTCAAAAGCTGCAGGAAGGGACTTTCTTCCCAGACCAGAAAATAACCGTTGGGGATGTTGAAATGCCTATAGTTATCCTTGGGGACCCAGCCTACCCCTTAATGCCATGGCTCATGAAGCCATACACAGGCAGCCTGGACAGTAGTCAGGACCTGTTCAACTACAGGCTGAGCAAGTGCAGAATGGTGGTAGAATGTGCATTTGGACGTTTAAAAGCGCGCTGGCGCAGTTTACTGACTCGGTTAGACCTCAGCGAAAACAATATTCCCATTGTTATTACTGCTTGTTGTGCGCTCCACAATATCTGTGAGAGTAAGGGGGAGACGTTTATGGCGGGGTGGGAGGCTGAGGCAAATCGCCTGGCCGCTAATTACGCGCAGCCAGACACCAGGGCGATTAGAAGAGTACAGCAGGGTGCGGTGCGCATCAGAGAAGCTTTGAAAACCAGTTTCATGACTGGCCAGGCTACGGTGTGAAAGTTCTGTTTGTTTCTCCTTGATGAACCTCCCCCCCGCCCCCGCCCGGTTCACTCTACTTCACTGTAAGCTAGACACCCTCCCCTCCCCCCTTCGATCACCGCTTGCAGAGGCAATAAAGTCATTGTTACTTCAAATTCATGCATTCTTTATTAATTCACACAAATAGGAGGATAACTGCCAAGGTAGCCCAGGAGGGATGGGGGAGGAGGGAAGCGCTGGGTGGGGTGGGGGAGGAGGGAAGGACAAGGACACCGTGCACTATAAAACTTTAAAACTTTAAAAATTAGAAACTTCAAAACTTATTGAAGGCCAGCCTTCTGCTGCTTGAGCAATCCTCTGGGGTGGAGTGGCTGGGTGGCCGGAGGCCCCCCCACCGCGTTCTTGGGCGTCTGGGTGAGGACGCCATGGAACTTGGGGAGGAGGGCTGTTGGTTACACAGGGGCTGTAGTGGCGGTCTGTGCTCCTGCTGCCTTTCTTGCAGCTCAACCATACGCTGGAGCATCTCACTTTGATGCTCCAGCAGTCGGAGCATGGACTCCTGCCTTCTGTTCTCAATCTGACGCCACCTCTCAGATTCAGCCCGCGATTCAGCACGCAACCTCTCCGATTCAGCACGCGATTCAGCCCGCCACCTCTCCTCGCGTTCAAACTGTGCTTTTCTGCAGTCAGACATTGTCTGCCTCCAAGCATTCTGCTGAACCCTGTCAGCGTGGGAGGCCGTCTGGAGCTCCGAGAACATTTCATCCCGAGTTCTCTTCTTCCTCCTTCTAATCTTCACTAGCCTCTGCGAAGGAGAAACATTTGCAGCTGGTGGGGGAAAAGGGAGATAGGTAGTTAAAAAGACACATTTTAGAGAACAATAGGATCACTCTTTCCCGTTAAACCTTGCTGTTCACATTACATAGCACAAATGCTTTCGTTACAAGGTCGTATTTTGCCTCTATTTATATTGAGGGTCTGCCGATTTGGTGTGAGAGATCACTCACGCAGGGCCAGGCAACAGAATTCGGCTTGCAGGCAGCCATGGTAAGCCACAGTCTTTTGGCTTCTTTAACCTTAATAACATGTGGGAATGGTTTCAAACAGCAGCACCCTCATTTTCCATACCAAGCAGCCGTTGGGTTGGCCATTTAAAATGGTATGGCAATTTAAAAGGAGGGAGGGATGCGGTTGCCGGGTTAACGTGCAGCACAAACCCAACTAACCCCCCCCCCCCCCCCCACACACACCCAATTCCCTGGGATGATCACTTCACCCCTCCCCCCACCGCGTGGCTAACAGTGGGGAACATTTCTGTTCAGCCGAGCAGGAACGGGCACTCTGAATGTCCCCTTAATAAAAGCACCCTATTTCAACCAGGTGACCATGAATGATATCACTCTCCTGAGGATAACACAGAGAGATAAGGAATGGATGTTGTCTGAATGCCAGCAAACACCGGGACCATACGCTGCCATGCTTTGCTATGCAATGATTCCAGACTACGTGCTACTGGCCTGGCGTGGTAAAGTGTCCTACCATGGCGGACGGAATAAGGCAGCCCTCCCCAGAAACCTTTTGCAAAGGCTTTGGGAGTACATCCAGGAGAGCTTTCTGGAGATGTCCCTGGAGGATTTCCGCTCCATCCCCATACACGTTAACAGACTTTTCCAGTAGCTGTCCTGGCCGTGAATGCCAGGGCAAATTAATCATTAAACACGCTTGCTTTTAAACCATGTGTAATATTTACAAAGGTACACTCACCAGAGGTCCCTTCTCCGGGGTCTGCGAGCACGCTTTGGGATTCGGTGGGTTCGGGGTTTACTGGCTCCAGGTCCAGGGTGATAAACAGATCCTGGCTGTTGGGGAAAACGGTTTCTCTGCCTCCTTGCTGTGAGCCATCTCCCGTCTGTTCATCATCATCGTCTTCCTCGTCCCCAGAACCCGCTTCTGTGTTGCGTGAGTCTCCATTGACGGAGTCATAGCACAGGGTTGGGATAGTGGTGGCTGCACCCCCTAGCATGGCATGCAGCTCGGCGTAGAAGCGGCATGTCTGCGGCTGTGCCCCGGACCTTCCGTTTGCCTCTCTGGTTTTCTGGTAGGCTTGCCTTAGCTCCTTAATTTTCACGCGGCACTGCTGTGCATCCCTGTTATGGCCTCTGTCCTTCATGCCCTTTGAGACTTTTTCAAATGTTTTTGCATTTCTTTTACTGCTACGGAGTTCCGCTAGCACGGATTCGTCTCCCCATATGGCGATCAGATCCCGTACCTCCCGTTCGGTCCATGCTGGAGCTCTTCTGCGATCCTGGGACTCCATCATGGTTACCTGTGCTGATGAGCTCTGCGTGGTCACCTGTGCTCTCCACGCTGGGCAAACAGGAAATGAAATTCAAACGTTCGCGGGGCTTTTCCTGTCTACCTGGCCAGTGCATCCGAGTTCAGATTGATGTCCAGAGCGGTCACAATGGTGCACTGTGGGATAGTTCCCGGAGGCCAATACCATCGAATTGCGGCCACACTAACCCTAATTCGAAATGGCAAAACCGATTTCAGCGCTAATCCCGTCGTCGGAGGTGGTGTAAAGAAATCGATTTAAAGAGCCCTTTAAGTCGAATAAAAGGGCTTAATTGTGTGGACGAGTCCAGGCTTAAATCGAGGTAACGCTACTAAATTCGACCTAAAGTCGTAGTGTAGACCAGCCCTCAGTCTCATCGTGGCCACTTAGGACAGGGTCTACAGTTCCCCCACTGCAGGGTGCTCTCCCCCCACTGGCCACTTCCCTGACCCACTGATCACTACATTCAGTTCAAACCAAATACGCTTTATTAAACAGTAACTGTAAGAACAGTAAGGAACAAATGGAAACCGGGAACCCCGCCCTGTGGGCATGGGGACACCCTAACAGCCGGCTCCGGGCTGTAAGGAAAGGTCAGAGTCTGTTCCTCACACGTCCCAGGCCTCCCTCCCAGGACCTGGCTGTGCTGCGGTGATACCATGGGTAGGATACCTGCTCTAGTGGTGGCCACACACCCTCAGGCTCTAGGTGGCAGGATCCTTCTCCTCAGCATCAGCCCTTCTATTGGGCTCATAATCCACCTCTGAGTCCAGCCTGCAAGCCCTCATGTCTGACAACGTCTCTCTGCACTGAGCCCTCTGCCCAGGGTCCCCTCTTGCTCTCCCCAGCTGCTCACCACACTCAGCTCCGGTGTTACTTTTGGCACGGCCAGTGTCCGCTCCTCAGCTCTGGGCCAGCAGCTCCCTGCTGTAGCTCAGACCTGGTTCACTGTCCGCACAGCTGGTTTGCACTGCTCCAGCTCTGGGCTGCTCTAGCTCCTCTGGCTCTGACAGCTGCTGCTTTGCCTCCAGCTCAACTTGGACTGCTGCTCTCCCCTTAGCTCTGCCCTACTCTGGCTCAGGCAGCTCCAGCTCACACAGAGGATGGGACCCCAGGCTCCTAACTCCCTCATTGGCCTGTCTGCCCTGTCAATCAGGCTGACCTGGAGCATTGTCCTCTTCTCATCGGACCTGGGGACTGTCAGTCTCAGGCTCTTGATTTCTCATTGGCCCTTCCCCTTTATTTTGATACTGGGAAAGGGCCAACCAAAAAACCCCACAAAATATTCAGGTGATATTTTTGGCACTACTCTAATTTCTATGGAATTCCACCAGTACTGTAAGCTTTTATGCCCCTTTAGCCAAAGGATAGAAAGGATGATGATAACAATGTGGGGATTAGAGAGCAGAGTGGTGGATAAAAAAGGGGGGGGGGGGAGAAATCGAGAAACATGCCGAGAACAGTGGGGATCATAGAAGACCCTTTGGGGAGAAAATCTGCCTCTTTCTAGAACTTTACTGGGAATAGAGATGGGAAGGCATTAGTTGAGAATGGCTCATACTATCGGGGGAGAAATGGATGCCAAGAATTCCCTGCAGACACATGCAGAAATTACTACTGACATTGTACAGAGCTGTTTGGGAATACCTCGGCTGTAGTGCACTCTTCAGGGACTCAGACAGTTATCCCAAGCATTTAAGACGAATGCTGTGTTTTCCTAACTGATTGAACAGCATCAGTCAAACACGAATTGGCCTGTCACCATTAATCCCCGTTACTGCAGAATCAGTTATGTTTTCAAACCCTCTTTGCTGTATCTAATCCTGTGAAGTTTTATTGCAAGTATATGGCAACTGACAAGAGACAACATGTTCCAATGCCCCCAGATCCTCTGCTCTGTAGAGCATTTAGTCTACCAGCTGGGACCCATTTTGGGAACTAAGGGGTATTCCGTTAGCTAGAAAAATGTCATTGCTTCCACATGTTGGGCACATATCTGGTGGTCATCACCAGGGTGGATGTAGCTGCCGGAAGTGATACCATATAAATATGACATAAAATAGAAAAATTGCATCTGGCGTCCAAACCAAAAAAATCATAAAATCACGAAAAGGGCCATCACTCAAAGAAACAGTCTAACTTTGACCAAAATTAGCAGAAAGCTTTTAAATACAATTGGTGATACAACTATGTACTCAACCTAATACTGCTTTGTAAAGTTTGGAAAACATTTAGCCCCAGGCAATATATTTTAATGCATTTTCGCATACTTTTTTTTTACCTTCGGTTAAAGCAAAAGTCTGTACTCACAAGACAACATGAGTTTGTTTGTACCCTGTAATACATCGAAATAGCTGTCATTATTTGTAGAATAAGTTTAATTTGAGAAAAGTTTCTGTCTATTTTTTATGAAGTTATGCAGATAATAAGACCCCTACCCCCTAATTATAAAACATTTTTTATATTAACTGATCAGCCAGAGACATGTCTAAAGCACACAAGGTACAACTGTAATCATCATCTTATTATCAATGAATACAATGACAATACATGTACACTACTTATATAACAGTAGTGACTCTTCGCAGGAGAGCTGTAGAATGTCTTGTATGAATATATTGTGTTAACAAAATATAACCATGTACGCTTATGTAACCCCTACTGAATGGCTAACACAACACCTCTTCAAGATTATTTTTGTGAGTAAACCTGTCACAGTAATTTGCAGATAGATTCTGAGGGGGAGTAGAAAGATTTCAACTGTCTCTGATGTGTTCAATACTTTGTTGCTACACTCATCGCTGTCACAGTTACATGCATCAGAGCACACCATATCTTCCCTGTGGCATTGTCATCTCCTTGTTGCACAGGTACTCTCACAGACACACTGCACAAAGGTGAAGATGGCTTCTGGAGCAATGGGCAGCACCATCATGCTAGGAACAAGATGTGCCACACTATCACCTATTCGTTGTTGACAGGGGACGCTTGAAACTACTGAACTGTTGCATGATTCCATTTGTATAACTGATAATTTGCTCGTTTCAGGTGCTGCCTGAAGGAGTCCATTGTTGGTGGCAGTGTCTCACTTGTTTTATTCTTCTTAGCAAGCAACTCATAGTGCACATTATCCAGAGATGCTTGCTTCTTACCACACTACCATAAAGATAGCAGTGAGACAGGCTGCTTCTGTCTCTTCCTGTGAGATGCACTGCTCCCAAGATGTTTCAAACCCTCTCTGAGCTCTAAGTCCTTAGCTGTTGTCTTCAGCCATCTCTTTTTTCCCACACCACTGAAATCTGAAGTAAAGTCACATCCACTGACAGTTTGGCAGCGTAACATACATGTCCATTCCCAGCTCCATAGCCACTCTGTGCATGGGAATGAATCTCTTCTTTTGGCCAAACACCTGTTTTGAAATAGAATTCATCTACCCCAAGAAAAGAACAATATCTTGGGCACATAGATGTAACATCTGAATCCAAGCTCCGCATTAGCACCCTGTTTACTCTGAGTGTTTGCGGTGAATGAGCAACTTGCAAGATCATGTGTGAATCTGCTTCCTCATGATCTGCCTCAAGTTCTGGTATTGCAGAATGGTGGCCAGGCACTACTTTCACTGCTTGTGGGATGGGTAGGTTTCATGACATAAGGTATACTTCATGACCAGGTGACAACCTCTGTTCACTCCTCATGATCCAGTCACTGAGGAGAAAGTTTGCAATGTTTGATTTATTCTTTGAATTTGATAACATCTTCAAGTGTTGCTTTGGTAACGGTGTTAACACAATGGGGTTCCGAACTTCTTGCATTTGGACATTCCCCCCCATGGGCTCTCTTACCAGATTTGATCGATTCTTCATTTGCATAAATTGCCACCACCAACAGCACTGTATTGACATTTTAGTCCAAGGATAATGTTCACCAGCTGACCTGACAGCTCCCCAAATTTTTGCATTTGGCCGTATCAGTGCACACCATCTGCAGAAGCATCGTAAGGTCAATAATAGCTAAAATTAGCTCATCGAACGCTGGTAGCTCAACCAATGACAGATTTTTCTTGAGTCACGACAACGCGTTGCTCTTTTGGGTCTCTCTCAGAGATCCATCGAAGTTGAAGATGGAAAGTGGGGCAGGTGCCAGCTCATACTTCATCAAACCCTGGATATCACCATCTCTGGACTGGGCAATAACTGTCAGATTGCTGAGTATCTGACAATCAATAGTTATTGCTTGTGCTGTCTGCTGCTTCTTTTGTTTGATTATTTTGTTGAGATTACGCCTTTTATGGTCTCACAGAGGTCTATCTCCCCCTTTGCAGCCTACTGGTTACAAACTGCTTTGTTTCTTGTATGCCATTCTCTCTTATGCACAAACTTTCTGCAATTTCAGGTGGGGCCCACAGTAGATGTTGCAATGTTCACAAGTGGCTGTCTTGTCTGGGCTTGTTCCAGGTTCAGTGCTAAAAGGATTTGTCATTCCTTCACTCACAGCCCTTATAATATCTTGGACAGCAGTTTAATCTTCAGCCATGTGCTTTGTAGCAGTTTTTTTGTGGAGATCTGTTGCTGAAGGCTGCATTCCACATATTTTTGTCAGTGTTACAGCTTTTGTTCTCACCTTGGGCAACCCATCTTGTATAGTAAAGATGAGACAATTATCAGGATATCCTTAAAGATAAGGGTTTTCCAAGTCCAGAGGGATATTTTGTTGTCTAATAGCCCACCTCTTCTTTTTTTAAATGTATTTTGTTGATGAAGCGTGACAAACTTACAGAATGGTTCTTGTGGTTAAGGCATTGGACTGTGAGATTCTGGCATAACTGAGGTCAGGATCTGACTCCCCAAATTTGTTAGTTTTCATAGATATATGTTGCAGCAGCAGCGAATGAACATTATAGCTTAGCAAGTATCCCATCAGTTCTGGGATTTATTGACTGGGCACATCTATCAGCTATTTGGGCTCCACAAAACAACACGTCATAAAACTGAAAGTCCATTAACGCATCAACAGGCAGGCTCTGCATGATGGTAGATCTGGAATGACTGATGTCCTAGCCACGTTCCCAGCACTTTTCCCAAATATCAAGAGAAGAATGTTATGCATTTGTACACATTCATGCTCCATCTACAGGGCAGACAGTTGAGTGTATTTATAGGGATATTTCAGTGCCAAATTCACATGCAAATGCTGGTCTACTAAATCTTGAACTGAAAAACTTGCTGCCACATCCATTTGGCCATTTGCCTGGAAAATCCATTCCCTCAGCTCATTTTGTTGGTATCATTTAAACAAGAAATGGCCTTTCTTGATATTCCATTGCAGCAGTTTCCCAGCATAAGACTACATGACAAAGCCAGCTATCAGCAAGAGATGAACCAGACTGTGTCTGGACATGAAGGGAACAAGAGTTTGATTAAACCAGTCAGGTTAGAATACTGCATCCGTCAGTGAGGCAGAACCAGTTTGCTTTAATAACATTTGTTTGAATAAGTGTAGTTAGTAAGTTTGTGCGCTTTATGCATTTGTTTTCCTATTTACTTTGTCCGGGTGCATGTCTGTGTCTAAACACACATAGCAGATAGACAGACAGATACAAATATAAATGTATACACGCAGACGCCTCCCACCTTGTGTAATGAAGGAGTAAGTGTCACAAGTTATACAGCCTTATTGGACTTTCACCCACACTCGCGGACTCTATGTGCTTCCTGAAGAAGGAAGGATCATCTGCTGGGTTAAAAGCAGTGGACCAGGACTGTCTCTCACTATGTGTTTGTGTACGGTCTACTAAAATGAGGCTCTGATCTAACTGGAGCCTGCAGCTGCTACAAGAATAAGACTTACAACATTACTTGTATTATAGGCATATAATACAGACTGCGCAGCCAGCAGTCACCCTGATCTTTAACGTACAGGTGCAGCCAGTTGAGACTACAGATCCAACCATGAAGTGCTCTTGAGGCCTTGAGTGGGAGGAGCTATAGCCTCCAATTGACATTCCTCCAAATCAAGCAGTGTTTTCCTCCTCTCTAGGGCCTTACATTCGGCTCCACTTAACACTAATCAGGTGTGGGCTCCAAGCTCCTCCGAGCTGGCCTATGCCGCCCTTAGCTGGGCCAGGTTTGGGCACTTTCTAGTCGAGGCACATGTTATACATTCCTTCCTCTAACCCTTGTGTAACTGATGGGCATTGCCACTTATTTTACCTTAGCAGTAGTTTGGCATTTAAAGAGAATTACAAAAGGGCAGGCTTTGGCTAACCCCACATGGCATGTTCAATAAATTGTAATTCTACAGAAAAGCAGTAAAGTCAGAGGGGATTTATCAATGTATTAACCAAGGAATCATTAAAATGCATGGCCCAACTGCAGGATGGGAGGACTTCCCATTAATAACAAGATGTCATAAGTGGTGCAGAACTGACAGCTGCTCCCAGATGAGTTATAGGATGTCTTTGTTACTGCAGAATAAGCTTCCTAAGAAGAAAAAAAAATGGGTCTCTCCTAAACCAGATGCCGAGGATAAAATGCAGGAGACTCATCTGTCTATGTACGCAGGCAAAGGATGGACAGTAGCACGATTTCCAGAAAAAGAGCAGTCGGGGAACGTCTCCACAACAGGGCTCCCCAGAGCTGATTAAGGTGCATCTGGCCACATGTCCACCCAGTGATACAGGGAAGAAGAAGAAGTACACCCAGCATCCGTTCCTCGCCAATCTGGCAGAGAAGCAGCCCTTTAAGCCTGGATTGATGACTAATGGAAAGGATAAGAGGGGCCAAGCATCCATCTCACGGTGTCCCAAGAGACCACAGAATGAAGATGATGCAGATGAGCACACCAGCTGCAGACACAGGGGGGCATCTCCAGCCTTGTTGGAGAAAGTAAAACATCAGCTCAGCCTGCAAAAAAAAAAAAGAAAGAAACAGTTGCTAAGGAGCAATAGTCATTCATGCACCCCAGTGAAAGAGTCTTTTGTATGGATCTCAGCCTGCTTCCTGCTAACTGTCTGAGATCCTGGTGGTGCTGAAGCAGCACAGAACCATGACTGACACCAAGAAAAACATGGAAACGCAAAAAAACCCATCGCACGTCAATGAATATTCATTTCTTACTGTGACACTGCAATCAAAGCAGGTGGGTCTCCCACGACTGGCAACTTCATCTTCTACACGTTCATATGTAATGGACAGGCTGAGCAAGTTTCCCTCCTCTGTATTTTCAGCCTTAGGGTGTCTGAGTGTAATGCACAAGCTGAGAAGCTCCTCTTCTCTGAAGGCGTGAAGACTTACAATTTGATCCAGTCCCTTGAGGCCAGTTCAGCTCTTCCTGCTTCCCCTCTTACCCTATCTAGGTGTGAATCAGATTCCATCCTCTCCCTGTCTAGCGCTAACACATAAAACTAAGCAGAGTTCCCCAACTAGGTGTGCAATCAGCAGGTTCCCCCATCCTTACCTTGAGTTTCAATGACAATTCTGCGCTTTATTTAACACACATGATGATTTTAGTCATGGTGCATTCTGGGGCCAATTCCACCTGGAGTCACAATGTGCCACAGAAGAGAATGACCCAGGTGAATATCACAGAGACAAAACCTAGCACCAAGGAGGCTGGCCTGTAGACTTGAGCAGCATCCTCCCTGACTGAGGTGCAGCTATCTGCTCTGCTGGCCATTGCTAAGAAGATTGAATCTGCTTTCCTTGTTTCTTAGGATGTGAGACTCACTCAAAAGAGGAGAGTCAGCATCACCCCCAATACTGTGCCATGGACACATAACATTGAGAACTAAGACTGAGCAAATGCTGTTCCATGTGAAAGCCATAGTGTCGCAGATTCTGTTCTACTTCCATGGCATCTCCAAGGTACCATTCCCCTTCTCTCCCACTCCTTACATGGGAGAAATAGGAGGATGGTCAGGATGGCTCTAATTTACCAAGAATGAGTTCTGTCTACTCCCTACCCTCAATTCCTATTCTCTTCCACTCTTGAGGGGGGTTCAGGGCATGGCACTGAAGAAAGCCTTCTGTGGCTATGATCAGCCATGTGCTCCTGAACAGCGGACAGAAAGATCTCTATTTCCCTAAAATCAGAGCCAGTGGTGTGCTTAATCATGCACACACAAACACATCATATATGTACAGCATCTATGTTACTGGAGAGGTTTAATGAGCCATATTGTGAACTCTGATGGTCCAGGCTGTATATTCGGATTAAAACGACACAGTCAGGACAGAGGTACTCTTTGGATACATCCTTCGAAATCTGAAGCCTTCTCAAAGTAAATGGCCTCACTGGTTTTAGGAGCTAACTAGGGTGGTAAACTGCTTCCTCAATCTTGTGTCTACAGCCTTCATCAGAACGGAGTACCAAGCCATTCAAAGAACTATCATCCTACTTCACTGAAAACATCACACATGTTCAGGAAGGCTTTCCAACAGCGTGGATCTGCCCCACCTGCACCCACCAATCAATAGCTCGCCTGCATTATCAAAGTTCAGTATATTCTCTCATCAAGAACTTCTAGACACCCTAAAGGAATTCTCACCCAAAACCTGTGAATCCAACCATGTTCCTTCCAGCTTGTGAGAGAGTCATGAGCAACTGGTGCGACTCATGACCAAAATAGCCAAAGCCTCATTGAGAGAAAGAATCTTCCCTTTCTCCTTCAAAACATGCAATAGTCTGACCAAAACTGAAGAAACTGACCCTAGATAATTAGTTCTAGAAAGTGGGCAGAGGAAAGCGTTTTGAAGAGTTTGCCCCCATGGCACAGTCTCCTTTGGTTGAAGGCCAATATCTACAACTGATCTCTTCAGTCCATAGTTTAAGAATGCTCTTGGATTCCTCACTAACACTAGGCCCCAGAAAGCATTATGTGTGGATGCTGCTATCATCCCTGGTTGGCTAGGAGACTCTGTCCCATCTTGGCGAATGATGATCTGGCCTCAGTTATTCAGACCTTCATCACCTCTTGGCTGTACTACAGCAATGTAGTATACCTCGGCATGAAGCCTTCAGCACTTAAACTCTGACTGGTACATAACACTGCACCACCTCAGCAACACTGGCTACTGAAAACACACCAAACCTGTTCTTCATTCCCTACAACTGCTTCCTATATAATATCGAATCAAGTTCAAGGTCTCAGTCCTTATCTTCAAGGCCCTTAATGGCCTACACTCAGCATGTCTGAAAGATCACCTCAAGCTCTAGGATGAAGAGCATGGTCAACAACTTTGCGTTGGCACAATGCAACTTTCAGCAATAAGAGTTTGCTACAATAAGCTTTGCTCATATATGCAGGTGATAGAGCTTTATTTGGGGGCCTGTCCAGACTGTGGAATGAACTCCCAAATCTCACCATCTTCCACTCTAAGCTAAAGGCACATTTCTTTGATCTTGCCTTCTTGAACATAAGCATATAGCAATGTGTGTGTGTGTGTGTGTGTGTGTGTGTGTGTGTGTGTGTGTGTGTTATAATTATAAAAATAATTCTAAGAGAAATCACTCCCCTGCACATACTTCTCCCACTGGAGAGGAAATGAGAGAACACACACACGACAGATGTTAGTCATGTTGCTTAATGCACTACTGAAAGGCACTCGGATGCCATGGTGATGAGTACTATATAAGAACCAGAATAGAGGAGAATAAACTAGCAGTGCTATTTATAAAGATAGCAGGTTGGTCACTAAACTTCTTTTAAAACAGGTAAGGTTTTTACACACAATTTTCTAGACCACGCACTTCAATATTTCCAGCTATTTGACTGCATTTTAGAGCAAGGAAAAACTTGATAAGAGTGAGATCTATTGCACTGTGGTATAGTCTCCCCCAAGGTATCGGAGGAAGCCACATTGATTGAGTCATTTTAAAATTGGATTAGAAAAAAAGCCACTGGAATTATTCTACACTGGTTGGGGGGAAAGGGGGGAGGGGAAAAACCACACAAAGCCCCTTGCGTAGAGGGAAAATGAAGGACAAAGGTATAGGGGGAGGGGGACATGATGGAGGACACGCAGAACTCCTGCCTTGTGGCAGAGGGGAAAATGGGCCAGGGGAGCTACACAGAGCTGCTGCCAAGGTGGGGAAAGATTGAATGGGGGCCAAGAAGAGGATGGGGGAATAACATTGCACACAGAGCCCCTGGCATGGGGATAGAAAGGGGGGCCAGTAGTAGGGGGGAGCGGGTCATTCAGAGCCCCAGCATATGGCAGAGGGGAAAATGGGGGGGGGGGAACAGTCATGGGGATGGGAGGGAGAATGGAGAGAGGGAAATGGGGGACACAGGGCCTCTGAATAAGGTAGTGGATGGGGGAGCTGCAGGGTATCCATGAAATAGTAGGGGTGGGAGGTTGGCATACAGCAGTTCATGGAGGGACGCAGAGACCCACTGGTATGTGCTACACACTCAGCCTACAGAAGCTCTCTCTAGTTAGATAACAAACACACACAGGTATGGGCATACAGACTGCAGGGCAATCCCTTCCCGCACAAATCTCAGCCCAACACCAGTGCCTGGCCCCAGGGGCAACCCTGCATCCAGCACTGACGGTAATCAGAGCCCACGGTAACCAGTAAACCCTCCCGGCTGCTGACACAAACCCCTCTACCCACAGCCTCGTGAAACCATAACGCTGTGAACACCACAAGTCATTCTGCCACTCTCACACCCAGAACAAACATTTGGAAGGCTGAGTGTAACAGCCCCACTGGGCAACACCTACCTCCTGTAACAAGTAGGAGAGCCAGACAAACCTCCCTTATTGAGAACAGTTCTTAGACTCAGGTTTAATTTTGATTACCCATGTGAGATGCAATGAGCCCCCCGAGGGGAGACTTTGTTCGCCCTTACCCCAAGCATAGCAGGCTGCTGCTAACTGTCCTAACAGGCAGACAGCTATTGCAGCAAACAACACAGTAGAGGCCCTGGGCTGATAGGTGAGTCCACGGCCACAAACCCCACTATACACCTGTTAGTAGACAGAGCCAGCAATGGGGAAAGCCCCCCCCCTTGTGTAAAGTAGTAATCAGGGCGGCTGTTGAGCCTGCTCCCACTAGACCTGCCACTGCTTTACACAGGTTTAACTCCTTCCCTTAGCAGCTGCACTGCTCCCAACACACCCCTCTCTGGCTGCAAGAACCTGAATTTAGCCCTTCATTTGTCCAAATCATTTAGCCCTTCATTTGATCTGTCTCACACATTCTCCCTCACCTGAAATATCTGTGAACTTAAATAGCCCACGAGAGGGAACATTTGCAGCCTGGGGCAATGCACAAGATAATTACATTTGTTCCGTGTGCAATCAATCCAGCTCTAGAATGTTTTTTTACTGAATTAACTGAGGAAAGAAGTCTGTTGTGCAATTGGAAACGCCTCTCTGACAAGGGATGGACATTTTGGGGTGGTGGGGAAGCATATTTTTCATTCCAGTGTCCAGCACATTGTCTACAGAGGTTTATTGCTCACTCTCTCTCCTAACTCCCAGGTTGGTACGTTGTTTGCAAGGTGCTCAGGTCCTACTGCAATGGAGGCCACTGAGAAGCCTAGCAAACCTTATGGGACTCTCATAATGCTCCACAACTGCTCAGCCGCATGGAGAACCCACAGTACTTCATGGGAGATGTAGTCCAGCCAGGAAGACCAGTCCATACAGGAGACTGGGGGCATGAGGGTCTCCGAACGACAACTCCCATGAGGAATCACCACAGCTCAAATGCAAAATAAAATATTCAGTTTCCATTTTCCTGACAGAAAATTCTACTGAAACTGATCTTTCCCCATAGAGAATGTTCATTTTGAGAAAAATCTCATTTTTGATAGTAAAATAGTTCATTCCAAATTTGTAACCAGCCTACTTATACCCACTGCTTAGAACAATCTCCAACACGTTCCACCCATGACATAGTGCTCATGGCTGCAACATGCTAGCAGCATTTACTAATCATGTATTAACCCAGGGGTCGGCAGCCTTTCAGAAGTGGTGGCCGAGTCTTCATTTATTCACTCTAATTTAAGGTTTCGCGTGCCAGTCATACATTTTAACATTTTTAGACGGTCTCTTTCTATAAGTCTATAACATAGAACTAAACTATTGTTGTATGTAAAGTAAATAAGGTTTTTAAAATGTTTAAAAAGCTTCATTTAAAATTAAATTAAAATGCACAGCCCCCCGGACCGGTGGCCAGGACCCGGGCAGTGTCAGTGCCACTGAAAATCAGCTTGCGTGCCGCCTTTGGCACCTGTGCCATAGGTTGCCTACCCCTGTATTAACACTTTATAAGCCATTAACAAATTGAATCTTAATATAAATATAAAGTGTTATCTAGGCTTTTATTTGTCCTCCCGCTCTGACTCCTGTTCTTAGTCGTCTTTGTGCAGCTGCCTCCTGCTGCTGCTAACTCTCCAATGTTCTCCAAAAAAGCAGGCCTGACTCCAGGTATCTCCTCTAAGAAAAGACCAGCTTCAACAGCAGCACCCTGTCCTCCCCACCCTTCCCTGGGCTGCTTATTAGCCCCAAGCTCGTTTTGTTCTGGAAAAAGAAAGGAAAGAGATTTTTATAGCACAGCAGTTATAAAGAAGTTGTGGGTTTTTTTAAAATTATGAAATTACTCAGCAGCTACAGGAAGCTCTGGAGCTGATTTAGTTTCTGCAGCTGCTCAAGAGCAATTACAACAGGCAGTGCCATCTATGACTGGAAACCTCTTATTCCACCACTCTTCAGTGACTCCTTCTATTCTGCCTTTCATCCTCCCTCTGGCTAAATCATAGAATATCAGGGTTGGAAGGGATCATCTAGTCCAACCCCCTGCTCAAAGCAGGACTGATCCCCAGACAGATTTTTAACCCAGTTCCCTAAATGGCCCCCTCAAGGATTGAACTCACAACCCTAGATTTAGTAGGCCAATGCTCAAACCACTGAGCTCTCCCTGCCCCCAAGGGGAGAAATCAGGAGAACTCCGCCCCTTCTGGATAAACAGGAGTCCACATCAAATGCTGGCTTTGACCAGCCATTCGTCACCCTCTCTGGTCCATAGTGTCAAACTAAGGAGCTTTGAAACTGAGCGCTGAGCGTTTGAGAAGGTTATTACCCTTTATCCTTGCGGTTGTGGCTTTTACCCACAAGGATGTGTTTTGGTACAGAAGAAGATCCTTGCTTCCATTCTCAGGCCGTTTGCTCTCCCTTAAAACCTGCTATTGTGGCGTGAGGGATTCAGTTAAACTCAGAGCTCTTGATCCTCCAGCAGTTAGAGAGCACCAGGCCATGTTGTATGAGGGGGTTTAGGGTAGGCAGTATTTCTCTCATTCACTGCATGTGTTGTCTGTGTGTCTCTGCTCCCAGGGTGTTAGTGGCAAGATTCAAACCCACATCTGACAATCCCATGTATTCAAAAATCATAAGTCAGATCCCCCCCCCCCCTCCAAATCATGAGATTGGCTTAAAAAATCATGGGATTTTCTGGAGTAATTTGCAGGGGCGGGTGGGGAGAGGGTTGGCTGAGAGTCATAGATTGGTCTTGTGGTGAATGAACTGGAATCAATGCGCTCTGGAGTCAGCTATGTCACCGGCTTCCCTATATGATGCTGGGCAAGTCATTGCATCTCCTGTGCCTCACTTGCCCAGCTATAAAGTGAGGATAATACTGCCTGACTCCCACCATTTTTCTGTCTCATCCATTCAGATCGTAAGCTCTTTTGGGCAGATGGCCTCTCCCTAGGTGTTCATACAGTGCCCAGCACAATGGGGCACTGATATTGGTTGGAAACTCTAGATGCTACTGGAATATAAATGAAAACCACTAATAACTAGAGAGGTGAGTCAGATGATTTCTCACCTATCCCTTAGTCTGATCTCCAAGCTTCCTAGTCTGCCAGGACTGACACAGAAAGAAAGACTATAACAAAGTTTGCCTTACCAGACTGGTCCAGCAAATCCAGGATCTGGCCTCCTTCAGTGGCCCAATGCATGGTGCTTCAGCAAAGGGTGCAAGTCCCAAGCAATGCCCCAAGCCAATTGTGCAGAGCTCTTCCTGACCCCTGCAGCAAACAGCTGAAACCCTGACGCTCAGCATAGGCCAACAGAACCTCATGCAGTGGGAATCTTACAGTGAAGGAGAAGGGGACTTGATTAGTGTTTCCACCCTGGTAGTAGAGCAAGAAAGGAAGTTTTCTGGGCTTTTTGGACCTTTAATTGATATGGATTTTTTCCTTGCAGTGTCTGTCACTCAGACTGAGCCCTGATGTTTGTTAAAACAAGGCAGCCTGGACATCCTCTCAGAGAGGATGTTGCAGTCCTGCCCCGCTATGCAAATGCTCAGTGTAAGAGGGCTCAGGCACCGGTTACAGCACCCACTGGAGGGGAGCATCACTGCTGAAGGAGCTGCCCTCAGAGGGTTGCAACGGGAAGGGCTGGGGCATCCGAGGCAGTGTAGGGGAGTTACTAAAGCAATGGCATTTTAAAATGAGCTGATTTCTTTGTGCAGGATGAAGTACTGGAGCCCCTGCTGCCGATCCTTGGTGGGGGCGGGGGGGGCCCACGCATATCTGAGGTAGACAGTATTACCAAGGAATCTGCCAAAAACCCTCCATCAGATCTTTAAACACCTGGAAATGGAGGGAGGATCATGGGTCTGTGATGACAAACCTTCCCACTAAGCTAATTCCTTTCTTCAATCACGTAAGTCAGCAGGGTCAAGCAAGCTTCAGTCATTAGGCTTTTTCTAAACAGGGATTTCCCCTGACTCTAGCCATCAGTATAGCAGCATGGATGCAGCCCTAGTGTACAAAGGCAAACCAGCAATTTGCACTAAGTCTGCTTCAGCATCTGTCACTACCTGGTGTGCGAACGCCGCAGTGTGTCTCAGAGCTGTAGGAGAGTTTGGTGGACACACCGGTGAGGGGAATGTGAAGGGGATAACATAAGACCCTCCACATTCCCAGGCCTTGGGGTGCACCAAGGGGTAATGCATCCCTTCCCCATAGATTCTCTCTCTGACCAAGATCCTGGCTCAAGTCTCTGCTGGCATCCACATTTGACCTCCCTATTCATTTCTCCCCCTACTGGTTCTGTGTACATGCCTTGCCTCTGAGTAGCATCTTTCCAGGTGGCGCTGGAAGAACGGGGTACGAAGAGAGGAGCAGAGCACTTGAGCATTGTGTAGTTGAGACTGGGTAAGCCCTTAGGGTCAGAGACCGTTGTCACATGGGACCAGTGCTGCTACAACTACACTGCATACAGCAAAGCTCGACAGTTCTTTAGCCCCATTCTCACTAGAAGCAGACGTTAACCCCAGGATCCCAGAGTCCTGGTTTCCTGGCCTGAAAGTAGGACTGCTGTGGATAATACAAAAACGCAAGGGAGAAAATTACAGCCCTCATTCTCTCTCCTACTGCCACTTCTCTCTAAACTAATGAAAGTATCATCCCCTTTGAGCAGAAGCTGACCACAAATTCCTGAGCATCCAGCTCTCCATCTGAGCTCACTGGCAGTTTGTGTAGTTACCCAAAAGGTGTCTGGCTGGCTGATCTGCTTGGGAAAGGAAATAAACTTCAGAGAATGGAGAAAATTGCAGGAGATTAATAGTTTTTTCATTGTCTGGCTAGAATGTAGTGCCCACTACATGGGGGCTGATCTGGTGAACAACAAAGACGTCGACATGATCTATAGTGGTGAGTAAGGAAGGCCTCAGGTATAGATCTGGATGTGTATCCACATGTCCAGGAATGTGTGTGTCTGTCTGTATCTGGGCGCCTGCATCCTGTATGCTTGTCAGTTAGGGTTGCCAACTTGCTAATAGCACAAAACTGAACACCCTTGCCCTGCCCCTTCCCCAAGGCCCCACCCCGTTCTCTCTAGCCCACCTCCCTCCATCGCTCGCTCTCCCCCACCCTCACCTCACTTTCACTGGTCTGGGGCAGAGGGTTGGGATGCGGGATGGGGTGAGGGCTCCAGCTGGGGATGCGGGCTCCAGAGTGGAGTCAGAAATGAGGGGTTATGGGTGCGGAAGGGGTCTCTGGGCTGGGGCAGCAGGTTGGGATGCAGCAGAGGGTGAGGGCTCTGGCTGGGGGTGTGGGCTCTGGGCTGGGGCTGAGGGGTTTGGGGTGCAGGAGGAGGCTCCAGGCTGGGGCCAAGGGATTTGGAATGCGGGAGCAGGCTCAGGGTTGAGGGCTCTGGGGTGGGGTCAGTGATGAGGAGTTTGGGGTGTAGGAGGGGGCTGTGGTCTGGAGCTGAGGGCTTTGGAGTGCAGGAGGGGACTCAGGGCTGGGGCATGAGGTTGGGGTGTGGGAGGGGGTGCAGGCTCTGGGAGGGAGTTTGGGTGAAGGAGGAGGTTCCGACCTGGGGCAGGAGGTTTGAGGTGCAGGCTCCGGCCAGGTGGTGCTTACCTCAGGTGGCTCCCACTTGGTGGCACAGCGGGGCTAAGGCAGACTCCCTGCCTTCCCAGGCTCCGTGCTGCTCCCAGAAGTGGCCAGCATGTCCGGCCAATGGGAGCTGCAAAGCCAGCGCTCAGGGCAGGGGCAGCGTGCAGAGCTTCCCTGGCCACCCCTGTGCCTAGGAGCCACAGGGACATGCCAGCCACTTCCAGGAGCCTGCCTTAGCCCCACTGCACCGCCGACCAGACTTTTAATTGCCCAGTCAGCAGTGCTGACTGAAGCCACCAGTGTCCCTTTTTGACTGGGCGTTCTGGTCGAAAACTGGACGCCTGGCAACCCTATTATCAGTATGAGTGTCTGCAAGTGCTAGTGTGTGGATCTACGTATGTAGATGTCTGGGTGTAGGTTTGTGTGTATATTATAAATAGAAACTAGAGATGAAACGACCAATTAAGTGATCTCTAAGGCCTGATTTATAGCCCATTGAAATCAGTTGGAGTCTTTCCATTGCTTTCAATGAGCTTTGGATTCAGCCACTAGCCCTTCTATTCCCCACTGTGGCCTGCCATTACATTGTTCACTCTCCTTGTATGTGCTACCTCTTCCCCCACCTTGTCCATTTAGTCTGGAAGCTCTTCGGGGCAGGGAGTGTGTACTACTTTGTGTCTGTGCAGCCCCTAGCCTCAGACTCAGACTCATAGACTTTAAGGTCAGAAGGGACCATTATGATCATCTAGTCTGACCTCCCGCATGATGCAGGCCACAAAAGCTGACCCACCCACTCCTGGAATAATTCTCTCCCTTGACTCAGCTGTTGAAGTCCCCAAATCATGATTTAAAGACTTCAAGTTGCAGAGAATCCTCCAGCAAGCGACCCCTGCCCCATGCTGCGGAGGAAGGCGAAAAACCTCCAGGGCCTCTGCCAATCTACCCTGGAGGAAAATTCCTTCCTGACCCCAAATATGGCGATCAGCTGAACCCCGAGCATGCGGGCAAGACTCTCCAGCCAGACACTCAGGAAAAAGTTCTCTGTAGTAACTTTTAATATCCCATCATTGACCATTGGTACTAATTACCAGTGATGGCACGTTATTGACCTATTGACTAAGATCCCGTTATCCCATCAAACCATCCCCTCCATAAACGTATCAAGCTTAATCTTAAAGAGCCCCTAGCATGATGAGGCCCTGTTATTTGTTGGCCTTTCGGCTCTACCATAGTAAAGATAATGGATAAATAAATAAAATATTCATAAGCAGATTGTTCCCTACAGCAGATACTTTCTGCAGCCAAGTATTAAATGTTGCAAATGACGGCACTTCCCCTGCTGCCCTTGGAGATTGTTTTACAGTCTAATCCTGTAGCTCTCACCAAAAACAAATTCCTCTCCCTGCTTTGCATTTACCCCATTCAGATACAGGTAGGCAGCTGTCACATTCTCTCCTTCGTCACTCATGGAGAAGCTCTCCAGATCCAGTTCTTTGATTCTATCTTCAGAAATCAATCCTGGACGTTCCTGCACCATTTTTATTGCTTGGCGGAGCCCATTGCATTTCCCTCCACCAGCCCAGAACCTAATGCAACACACCAGACCAGACATACAGAGAGGGGTTCTTTTATTCCCCTCTCTGTTTTAGTTTATAAAACGTCCCCATTAGAAGGTGTCTGGGGGCATCACACCAATCGAGCAACTGTCCAGGGAACGTGGAGGATGGATTTTCAAATGAGATTTTCATGCAGCATTATCACTTGCTTTTCTTTAAATCAGACAGTTTTCACTCAGTCTATTGTAATGATATGCAGGGTGGTGATGGCATGGAGGGAGAAGGTGATCAACTAGGCTTGACCATAAATGGTTTTGCTGGTTAATTAAGCACAGTCCTATTGCCATGTAGAAGCTGACAGTCATGCCTAGGGCTGTCAATTCAGCAACTTTCACCAGCAAGAAATTCACTACAAAAGTACGGAAGTTGACATTCAAATTTACATTCCATGTTGTTTGCTCAGCGCCTAGCCCACCCAAGGTGCTAGCACAGCGCAGTTAAAAAATGTGATACAATGCATATGCAATATATTTCAATAGTTCCTTCTAAGTGACCCTCAAAGGGCAAAAAAGAGTGTGTGCTCTTTTTGGTCTATGTGTTGGATGAAAGGCTGAAAACCTGTTTTCACTCCCTTCCCCAAAAGTTCTACATACGGGCATTCCCGCTGATGGGTTTATGGATGCTCTGCTTGATCAGAGCAGCACCCATCTTAAGCCAGGTCTACAGCTGCTTTGCATCACTGCAGCTAGGCAAAGCAGCAGGAGCAGATCAATGAATCTGGCCCACTGAGTTTGAAACAGCCTGAATGTCTTGGTACTTGTGATCTCAGAATTTAATTCAGAGAGTTTAAGGCCAGGAGAGACCATTAGATCATCTAGTCTGAGATCCTGTATAGCACAGGCCATTACATTTCAGTCACTTACCAGTTGTTCATAGGGTTGCAAGCCCTGTCTACACTAGACACTTTTTCTTAACGTTTCTCATGTGGTCGCATTGGGAGGATGGGAGCATGAGCAGAGACCGGCTGCTGCTGGCATTTTAATCACAGTGCCATTTAGACCTCCTCCAAGCAGAGTGAGGTGACATGGTGGTCAAGACACCAGTGGCTGGTCTCCACTGGAGCGCCACCAATGGGAACAACGGTGGGGAAAACTCCTCCAGCCTTTATCTATCGGAGAGCAGCAAAGTCAGGTCACAAGCCCCACTACTTTTGCCATTACAGGTCCCCTTTAATTCTGTTAATTTTATATGGGGAAACTGCCAGGAGACCAGCTCTAAGATCTCTCCAGAGGAGGGTGGGGTTTCCTTGCCTGCTCCCCTGGTTCCTCTTGTTTCAGTTTGAGAGCTGGAGGGTGACTGCAAAGCCCCCCCATGGCCAAAGCCACTTTGGAATCCATCCAGCGTGGGGGCAGATTCTGTGAGCATCAGGCCTCCATGTGCCTCCCCCTCAGCCACAGAGCTGCCCTGAGATTGTTATCAAAAGTCCTTCACGGGCAGAAGTGAAAGACTCCGAGCAGAGCGTGAGAGAAAAGCGGAGAGAAGGGAACTCTGCACCCCTGAGAGTTAAAGAGAGGCCACATTGAGAAAACAACCCTCACTCTGGAGTAGAAACAGAGCAGAGCCCTGGTTGGGATGCGGAGAGGAACTGAGCCACAAGTGGGGACCAGTGGAGGATAGCCTGGACTCCCTCCCAAGCATAGCTGCTAGAACTCTGACCTCCCCCAGACCCGGAGCCCAGCACCTCAGAGGCCTGGCTAGTCCATAGCGATTTCAGAAGGAGCTGGCATGGTTTCTGACAAGCTGTATTCCATTCGCGTGTTTGCGGAACAGTTTGATTTGTGAACACTCATCTGGCAAGACCATTAGTTCCTTCCAGGCCATTTAAGCATGAGGTTTTATAACCACAAACTGCCTAGAGAATGTAATTAAAGCAAAGCTTCCAGAGTTGTTTTTATCAAAACTTCATAATCATATGGTGCTTTCACAAAAGCAATACTACAGCAAGCTGGCTAGTGAGTTTGTGCAGCCCTTCCTTCTACTGGCAGTAATCAGAACTGCTCACCTGTGTCATTGGACCTATACTGCTTACACCTAATGGCGATTCAGAGAGTTTAAGGCTAGAATGGACCATTATATCATCTAATCTGACCTCCTGATTAACACAGGCCATTAAATTGACTGGAATGTTGAAGCCAGACAGATTTAGTCCAGAAATAAGGTGTACATTTTTAACAGTGAGTAATTAACCACTGAAACCATTTAAAGGGGCCATGGTGGATTGTCCATTATTGGCAATTTCTAACTCAAGTTGGATGTTTTTCTAAAAGAGCTGCTCTAGGGATCATTTTGGGGACGTTCTAGGGCCTGTGCTATACAGGAGCTCACATTAGACCATCACAGTAGTTCCCTCTGACCTTGGAGAATCTATGAATACATTTCACCCAGTTACTCCTGTACTGAGCCCAATAATTTGTGTTTGGCTAAAGCATCTCTTCCAGAAAGGCAGCCAATATTCATCTCTGGATGCCTTCAGATCGAGAATCCACCACTGCTCTTTGTAGCTTGTTCCAATAGTTAATCACTGGCCTTATTTCTAATTTGGCTTTGTGTGGCTTCAGCTTCCAGCCATTGGCTCTTGCTCAGCCTCTCTCTGTTAGGCCAAAGAACACTTTAGTACTCAGTATTTTTTTCCTCACAAAGGTACTTATACACTATAGTCTCTCCCTCATCCAGTCACCTCTCAATCTTCATCATAAGCTAAACACAATGAGCTCTTTCAGTCTCTTACTTTCAGGCATGTCTCCAGCCCTCAATTCATTTTTGGGCCTCTCTTCTGCACCCTCTCTAATTTTTCAGCCTCCTTTGAAAATGTTGAAACCAGAACTTCATGCAATATTCCAGTATCAGTCTTATCAATGCCAAAACTGAGGTAAAAACCACCTCCCTACTTCCTCCTCTCTACTCCCCTCTTTATACATCCAAGAATTGCAGTAGCCCTTTTTGCCACAGCATCACACAGAGCTCACATTCAGTTGCTTGTCCTCTAAAACCCTAAACCCTTTCCAGAGTCACTGCTTTCCAGGATATAGTTCCCCATTCTGTAGGTATAACCTTCTTAGAAATACAGAACAGAAATGTTTGACTACTTCTGCCTTTTCTGCATCATAAATAATAATTTTACCAGTTCCATCTAGGAACAACAGGTCTATACCATTACTAGAATTTGTTTGTTGTTGCTGATATATTTAAAAAAAATAGGAAAGACAAGATGGATGAGGTAATATCTTTTATTAGACCAGACTTGAAGAGTTGTGTTGTGCAAAAACTTGTCTTTTTCACCAACAGAAGTTGGTCCAATAAAAGATAGTACTTCACTTAACTTGTCTCTTTTATATCCCGGGACCAACACGCCTACAACACTGCAAACAAAATTTAAAAAAAAAACATTGTTGTTACCCCTACCAGCCGTGGATTTTCCTCCCCCCCTCAATGTGTTTAGCTTCCCTTATCAATTTTATACACTAAGTTCTAATTTATATTGATTGCTATCTATTTTCATTTTTTTCTATTTGTTATATACTGTTCTTTATTTCTAATTGCTTCCTTCACTTTGCCACTGAACTAGGATGTACTTTTAGCCAAAGTTGTCCTTTGATTGTGGACATTTAATATATTCTTCTAAAAGAACTCCCAGTTTTCATTCAGATTTTTCTATCAATTTTATTCATAACTTTCTTCAGCTTTGGGAAATTAGTCCTTTGGAAGCCCCAAGTGTATATATTACTAGTTGGGACTGTCCTCTATTTACCTATATTGAATGTAATCAGATCATGATCATTTGTCACTAGGCAACTAGCAACTTCCAGTCCAGTCATGAACTCATCTTTATGCAGCATAAATAGGTCCAGAATAGAGTTACCACATGTTGGGTGCAATATGTTAGAAAAATCTATCATTTTAATAATTGTAATGATGAGTTACTACTGACTGCATGAGACTTCCAGTCTATTCCTTTCCACACATTACAGACAGGTGCTTAAGGAGCAATTTATCCTGTTCTCTGGTTTGATTCAGTGGTCCCTAACAGATCCCTCCGCCAACCAATACCCCTTCCTGGCCAACGATAGTTCGCACATTGATCCATGTACACTGAAGATAGGAAAGATGTGGCAAATGGGAGAGAGTCCAGAGGAGAGCAACAACAAAAAATGATAAAAAGTTTATAAAACCTGACCTATGAGGAAAGGTTAAAAAGTCTGGCCATGTTTAGTCTTGAGAAAAGAGAACTGAGGGGGGGACCTGATATTTGAGACTATGTTAAGGGTTATAAATAGGACTGATCAATTGTCCTCTGTGTCCACTGAAGGTAGGACAACTGATAATAGGGTTAATCTGCAACAAGGGAAATTTAGATTAGATATTAGGAAACTCTTTGGCACTACAAGGGTAATTAAGCTCAGGAATAGCTTCCAAGGACACTGTGGAATCCCTGTCATTGGAGGTTTTGAAGAACAAATTGGACAAACCCCTGCCAGACATGGCTTAGGTTTATTTGGTCCTGTTTTGCACTAGGGGCTGGATTTGATGACCTCTCAAGGTCCCTTCCAGCCCTACATTTCTAAAATAAGCTGTTGTGGTTCTGGGTTATCAATAATTGTCAAACAGCTAATGATGTCTAATGTGGTGTGCCACCCTCCTTTTGACCCACTCTATCTTCCTATACAGGTTGTAACCAGTGATTTTAACATTCAGCTCATGTGATCCACCCCACCTGCTTTCAGTGATGCCAATTACATCAAATTTCTTCTTATCAATGAGAATTTCCTCTTCCTTCTTACCCAGGCTCTTATCATTGGTATTAAGCTTTGACTAATCTCTACAGATGTGGTATTGGCTCATTGCTGACTCCTAAAGGAAGGGTGTCCCCTGCTGTATCACTAGCACCATTTGCTGTAGCACCTTGGATTTTATTTGAGGTTTCCCACGCAAGCACTGATCAGGCATGACCAACCCTGCTTAGCTTTTGAAACTTGATAAGATCACAGGCTAAGGTGGAATGGCTGAAGGCAGAATACAGCAGAGGGTTGAAACAGTGGATAGAGATCTGTAGTCGGTGATGTGACGTACAGTAATATTATGCTATGCATGAATATGCACGAGATATGTTTAAGAATTACACATTTTTGCAGATAGGAGAGTTGCTTTCAATCCAAAATGTTATCAGATCTGGAAACATGCTGAATGAGTGAGTTGCTTGTGCATTGATCTATTCCACATACAGAAAACACCCAGAGGGGCACTTGTATTCCATCTTCAATATCCATATAATTGTACAGTCTGTGTAAATGATTAACTGATGCTTAATAGGGGAAGGGAGAGTTGGGGTTTCCTGCATGAAATGTATGTTATCAGCCCCACTCCCACCCCAAGTTATAGTTCTTCCTCCCACACTCCCTCCCCCCCCATATCTCATTCTCCATCAGCTAGCTTGTTGGGAGTATTTAAAAGAAAGAACATAATGGCAGCCCTACTGGGTCAGACCAAAGGTCCATCTAGCCCAGTATCCTGTCTTCTGACAGTGGCCAGTGCCCGGTACCCCAGAGGGAATGAACAGAACAGGTTATCATCAAGTGATCCATCCCCTGTCGCTCATTCCCAGCTTCTGGCAAACAGAGGCTAGGGATACCATTCCTGGCTTAAGGACCCCCTGTCTGGGGAGGGTTTCAGGGTCTGAACAAGACAGACATTACAAGAGCACTCAATGCTCACGCTGCAGCTGATCACCAGCTGTGGGCTCCAGGAAAATGTTCTCTGGTAAAATGATGTAAGCTTGTGCTGTGACCCCAGTGCATTATATACAGGAACTGGGACTCAGAACAGAGGGGATAGACAGGCAGCATAGCCAAAGAATCCCCAACATCAAGCACGGAGAAGCAGGAGGGTAGGAGTCGTCGTCTTGCAAGAAACTAAAACAATATCCAGTCCCTTCCACCTCCAAGCTAGACTAGGCCTGAGAATCCAGGAAGGGCAGAAAACGTTTGAGTATATGCAATTTTCTATACATGGTGGACAGCATTTGGGGCTCTAAGGATACTGGCAACTGCAGAAGGGGTGGGACTCTAGAGCAGTGGGGTTTTCAAACATTTTTCTCACAACCCCGTTGAAGAAAACTGTTGATGCCCATGACCCAATGGAACTGGGGATGAGGGGTTTGGGGTGCAGGAGAGGCTCCAGGTTTGGGGGGCTCAGGGCTGGGGCATGGGATTAGGGTGTGGAAGGGGGTCAGGGCTCTGGGATGGGGGTGCAGGCTCTGGAATGGGGCCAGGGATGAGGGGTCTGGGGTGCAGGAAGAGGCTCAGGGTTTGAAGGGGCTCAGGCTCCTGGTCAGCGGCGCAGCAGGGGTGCTAAGGCAGGCTTCCTGCCTGTCCTGGCACCGCAGACCGCGCTGCGCCCCAGAAGCGGACAGCAGTAGGTGCGCAAGCAGCTCTGTACAGCTCTTGCCTGCCGGCACCACCCCCCACACCCAGCTCCCATTGGCCGGGAGCCAGTGCTCAGGGCAGGGTCAGCGCACGGAGTCTCATGGCACCCCCGCCTAGGAGCCGGACCTGCTGCTGGCTGCTTCTGGGGCACAGCGCGGTGTCAGAACAGGTAGGGACTAGCCTGCCTTAGCCGGGCAGCATCGCCGACCGGACTTTCAATGTCCCAGTCAGGGGTGCTGACCAGAGCCACCACGACCCAGCGCCTGACATTCCACGACCCAGTTCTGGATCGCGACCCGCAGTTTGAAAACCACTCCTCTAGAGGAACCTGGTCAGAAGGCCAACTCCTCAACACAGGAGGCTGTCCAAAAGGCCATGAAGGGGTGCTCTGGGACAGTGGGCCTGTTACGAGGTGCACTAGAAACAGCTGAAAGATACCAAAAGGAAGGACGGTCCGCTGGTTATAGCAGTAACTTGTGACTTTGGAGACCAGAATTCAAGTCCCTGCTCTGTCACAGACTTCCGTGTGGGCTTGGGCAGGTCACTTATTTTCTCTCCCTCAGTTCCCCACCTACAAAACAGGGATAACAGCACAGGGGAGTTGTGGGGATAAATACATTGAAGATTGTGAGGTGCTACTTGAAGGGGTCACACACATAACTGCTCACCTAGGCCACGCTCTACATTATTCAGCTTTTTAATTGTAAATGCAGGTCCAGCTGGTGACGCTGACCGTAGTTGGGGGGCAAGAGGCCCAGTGGGGGCTCTGACCATAGTTGGGGGGGCCCAGCTCAGCCTACATAAGCATCCAAGTGTGCCACCCTAGTACATAGGGAAAATCCACCATCAAATAGGGCCTCATTTTGTTCAACTAGTCACGATTGATACTAGGGAGTTGGTGTTCTCCTGACTCCTGTCCACACACTGCTAGAATTAATACTAATCCCCAGGCATTAGTTACACAAAGATGTCACTGCCTCTCAGGCTAAGCTATGGAGGCTGTTGCTTCAACCTCTTTCAAAAGAAGCTGGTGTTTCAAGCCACACCTTGGCCCTCCATTTATTATCAATACCAATAACGGGTGGAGTTTGCATCTCCAAGGTCTTCAGTGTCAGTATAAACTACGTGGCATGAGCACCACCACTGAAAGGCAGCCACCTCGGAGGTGAAATGCAACTGCTGCCCGCTAGCACATGTCAGCCCTATGTGACAGGCCAGGAAGTAAAACAGAATACTGAGCCCCACAGCATCGTACAGGTGGATTAATCACAGTGTCATTTCTTGGGGTACCCAGGATCCAAAAAGGGAAGGCCAAAACCAAACTAACAAAACCCATGTCCCCTTTAAGACAGCCTACAAACCAACCCCAGCCAGCCGAGTTTCTAGTTCTCTTGTTGTGCCAGGAGGCAGGCAGGCTTTCCCCCTTAGGCGTCAAGTCAGGGAAGGAGCAGCCAGCTTAACCAAGTTCATAAAGCCCTTACCTCACAGCAACCAAATGTACAGTCAGAAAACAAAGCCTCTAAGGGCCAGATCAGGCTACAGCCTACAGGCAGTAAGTCCTCCAAGCCCTCTCTTTATCACTCAGCCTCCTTTTGCTGTTTATATAGCCCAGAAACAGGGTGGAGCTGGCTGCTCCTTGGCTGTGCCTAAGCCCCAGACCATGCCTTAAAGGGGTAGTACATCCTACCACACCAGGGACATGCTGGTGTGCTTTCAATCAGGATATAAATATTTAATCTGAGTGCTACAGTGAGTCTGATCTTCCCCAGCGTGAATTACCATCTCTGTGCCATGTTCACTGAGGGAGACAAGGTAGGTGAGGTAAAATCTTTTATTGGATTAACTACTGTTGGTGAGAGAGACCAGCTTTGGAGCTTACACAGAGCTCTTCTTCAGGTCCTCTTTAAGCTCAAAATCTTGTCTCTTTCACCAGCAAAAATTGGGCCAATAAAAGATATAATCTCACCCACCTTGTCTGTCTAATATCCTGGGATCGATACAGTTACCCTGCAAACCATACTCATTTTTTAGTCAGTCTCTTTCAGTCCCATCATTCCCTCCCCAGGCCATCCTCCACCTTCTATTACAGGGCTCAGATCCTCAGCTCTGGTGTAATACAGAACATTGAAAAGCTCCCCTTCGTTTTCTGCTGAGAATGTCAGTTTCTGTTCTCCTTCCTTGACAGGGGCTGACCCTGAAGGAACATGGAGAGATCTCTCCTTTTAATTTCTCTTCTGGGAAGTAAAATAAAACAACATGAATACACACAATGTACTCACCTTTAAGAGACAGTATCGTGTGTTGGATCATGCACAGGACTGGGAGCCAGGATTGCTGGATTCTGTATTGGGCTCTGGGAGGAGGGGTGGTGAGTATCAGTCACAGCTGGTGTGGCTGATAGACAAGACTCCTGGGTTCCCTTTGTGGCTTTGAAAGGGAGTGTGGTCTAGTGGTCAGAGAAGAGGACGGCAGGCACTGATTGATTCTGGGGGACAGTGATTTTTGTGATGGCGTCCCTAATGCACCCCCAACTGATGGCTGCCCCCATGACCAGTGTGAAAGTGAAGCTGGCGGGGGAGCATTAAACTGGTAAACTGTGATATACCCAGGTACAATGTAGACCAATGAGCAGCTGTGCCATCCCTGCCCTGCAATCTTGGGTGCCTTACGATGCCTTGCTGACACAGTTCCCACTTGGGTCGCTCACAAACAGCCTTCCAACATAGAAGCCACATCCTGAGCCACACCCTGAGTGTGTAACTGCAGCCTGCCAGTCCCACTAGGGTTACAGTCTGGCCCTCACCAGCCTGGGTTATACTACAGGGTGACCCTAACACACTCCCAGTCTTAGATTTTCACCCAGAAATGTCTGTCCTGTACTGCCCAGCCCTCTCCCGGACAATACGAGTTTATATAAAGTCTCTTATTACTTTAATAGAAATACTATGTATATCCCATGCCACCCCAAATGGAGTTTCCCAAACACTTCAATTTAAACCCCCTGGATGAGATAAAACAATAAAACAAGTTTATTAACTACAAAGAGAGAGATTTTAAGTGAGTACAACTAATGAGGCATAGAAGTCAGAAATGGTTACAAGAAAAATAAAGATAAGACATTTACTAATATCTAACTTAACAAACTATATCAGATTCAAGCAAAGTTTCTCACCATACGCTTTCAGCAGTCTTACTAACCAAACTTCTTAGGTCAAGACCCTTTCTCCCAGAATCCAACGCATGCTACCTTTGTCCCTTCTGATGCAGTGAATCGATAGGCATAGAGTGTGTTGGGGAGGGTATCCTTTGTGGTGTTTGTCCCTCCTTTGTATAGTTTCAGTCCCCCTCTTGAAAAACATTTCCAGTTGGATACCAGGAGACAAAAAGTCTACGGGGCAAGATGTTCCCTGCTGCTTTTTCCTCACCTGTTTGAGCTTCCTTTGTTCCTCTTCCTGTTTAATGATTCTGTTTACTGCTTAAATGCAAATTAAGCAGAGCACACATTCCTTTGTTTAGGACAGACCTATTTCCCAATCCCAGTTTGGAACATGTCTTAACAACACCATACAGTGGAATCTTATAATTTCACATACAAAATTGCCACATGTATATTATTAGGACAATATTGATCAGTAAATTATGAGGTTTCAAATGATACCTTGTGTCAAGGCTGATTCCCCAGTCTGGCACTTTGAGTGCAGAAGGTGGGGGCCCGCAAGGATTCTAAAAATTAATACTGGCCACTCCAGGCTTGTATTCAACTCCCAAGGTTACAGCTTTTGTCTGACCTTGGATGGGTAGATGCTGCCACCACCCAAGTGCAGAACCCCTTTGAGAGCCCAGAAAGGCTCACTTGGGAATTCCTCTCTGTGGGGTACCCTCAAGCCCTTTCACACACTCCCTCTGGGGAAGAGCTGAGAAAGAAAACAAAGGAAACCTGCTGTTGCCACCAGCTAATTAAACAACCTGTGCACAAACCTCTTAGGACACAAAATCCAATCCTGTTCTTAAAAATTTTTATTAAAAACAAAAAGAAAGAAAATACATTTGAAAGCTCAGGCTATTGCTAGATTTAAAAAAAAACGCTTACAAGGATTAGCATCAAGAATAACATTCTTGAGGTCCGGCTTAAAGGTTACAAGCAAAACAAAAGCATTTGGGGTTAGCCAGAGGAGTCCACAAGCCATAAAGAAATAAACAGAGATAAACCTAATCGCATCTTCCTAGACATTTCCTGATCTACTTACATATCTGGGGTTTCAAATGAATAGTTTCTAGATATGATTTGATGATTTTTCATACCTGACCTAAGCTCTTACAGCATAGTTTCAGCCCTGTCTCTGCTCCTCGGGAGAACACCAGACAGACAGACAAAGGGGAAGTTTTTTCCCAATTTTAAAAGTTCTAGCCTCCCCATTGGCTCTTTTGGTCAGGTTCCCACTCCCTTCCTTTTACCTATGCAGGGAGACTTTTTAACCCTTTACAGGTAAAGCAAGTAGAGAACAACTACTAAGAGAGATTTTATAGCTAACTGGTTGACTGGGTGTCCATAAGAGGAAGCTACCCCCCACCCCCATTCATTTATCACACCTTGTAAGGCATACTTTGTACAAAGGTTATTTCAACAGTGTGTAGGGGGTGAATACAAGGGGTACATTCTGCCACACAACTTTAATGAGAGGGGGTAGAAGAAGAGGGACAGACTCAGGTGGAATTAATATAAAGGGGATCTTTACTGAGGCTGCTGGATGCTGGCAGACCCTGTGGTTGTCTTGAATGCTCTCATTTCCACCACTTGTACTGTCTCGTGGTTCTACACAGGGTCTCGCTGGGTCCCAGTCTAGCCATCATGATGCCCAATATTATTAAACTTCACCAGCTTAAAGAAATCAAAAATCTAGAAGATTTTTCTTGGCTTAATTGAAAAAGGCTAAGGCAGAGAGATTCCAGTAGAAAATGCCCTTCCCCTTCATGTGTCATTATATAATGCCTGCATCTTTAACTTTCACTCCATGCATCTGAAGAAGTGAGGTTTTTTACTCACGAAAGCTTATGCCCAAATAAATCTGTTAGTCTTTAAGGTGCCACCGGACTCCTTGTTGTTTTAGTAGAAAACAGAGAGTCCCTGCAAAGGAAAAACAACTGCAGAAAGTGCCACGTGCAAGCAGCAGATAGAGTGGCTTCAGCACAACAACGCTGGGCATGTGTCCCATGGCCTGCAGGGAAGCTCAATAAAGCAGAAGCACCAAGATAAGCCCTGACAGGGCTGGAAGGAGGAGGGCGACTCGAGGGGCGAATCCAAGAGCCTTGTGGCCTCTGCTGGAGGCTGGTTTTCACTCAAACGTCACAATGTCCACATCGAACCCTTTCACCCCTTTTGGAGCAGTGCACTCAGACTCGGTGGTGCAGCCCTTGCTTGCAGTTTTTAGAGGTAGTATACCTGCACAGAGGAAGAAGCACATACCAGGCATCAGGGGAGCTCTGGCTCTTCCTGTAGCTAGTCAGTCCCAATAGCGCTACCCCCGTGAGGCATCAAGGTTGTTCTAGTCTCCCTGTCCTTCTCTGATCATTCCCCTCCCACCCCACCCCCATTTTCAGTCACCGGCAGGACCAGCTACTCTGCTGGGCAGGAAAGTTTCTGTCAGGTCACTTTCCCTGAAAGCCTTTAGATGATTCTTTTAAAATGTATTTAAAGAGGCAATTGGAGTCAGTTTGATTTACCTGAAATAATGGGGGCGAATTGGGCTTTGGCTTCCCCCACCCCTCCGCCCCGCTTTCTGATGAATGAATAAAGGATGGGAAGCTTTTTCATTTTTCCCCTCACATGGAGATTTTTCTGCTTCTTTATTACATTAGGAATCAGGATTTTTTTCTACGCTGGAAGTCTCTATGGCCAGCTGGAGAACTGGCAGTATTATTGTGTCAGAGAAATTATGCATGTAATTATGTTTCTAAATACATGAGTGATGTTTATTCAGACTGGGAGTCACCTGGTGGCTCTGTTACACACAGTCTAGCAAGTCCTTTTTCTTAGCGTGCAAGCACTCTTCAGTCTGACAAAATGCTGGGTGGTGGTTAGCTTGAGAGGAAGCTGGTTTTTTGGTGGGGTAGGGGTTGTTGCAAGCAGCAGGAGAGTTTGCTCTCTGTCTTAATCTCTCTATCTAGAACCAATACTTGGTGCATTGCTTCCTGGGAATCGGGCTTTGGTTTGGGGGCTGAGATTTCTGAAAGAGAGGGTTATTTGCATGTTGCTTGCAATCACCTGTGTTCAAGGACTGATGTATATAGTGTAAATAAACAAGTTACACTCAGAAAATACTCAGACTCCATAACACTGATTTCTTTTCCAAGGGGAAGCCAACCTGCCACTGATCAGCAGAGAGGGGACACTGGTTACATTATTTTTTAATTCAGGAAAAATGGAATTACCAGACCAGATCAGATTAGGGGTCCATCTAATCCAGTATCCTGCCACCAACAATGACCAGTAACATATGTTTCAGAGGAAGATTATGGTTATATATACCTAAACGGTCACCTGTCCAGAGGGGAAGTTTCTTCCTAAACTCCATTTAGGTAGTAGCTGTCTTGGACTCAGAAGCAGGAGGGCTTATATCTTATCTAACATAAGTGTAGATGTTCTTATCCATACTTATTAATTTTCTAAATGTCTGATTCTTTTATGAAGCCTGCTAAGATCTTGGCTTCAATAATATCCTGTGGCAATGAATTCCACAGGTTAACTATACACAACGTGAGAAGGGAAAAAAACATTCCTTTGTACCAGTTTCAGATTTGTTCCCATTCAGTGTCATTGACATTTCTTTTGCTTTTTTTAAAATTTGCTTTCTCTCATTTCTCTTTGAAGCATTTCATAGAACGGGGTTTGCGAAATTAACCAAAATATAACAGGAAAAAATGAATAAATTACCGATGGTTATTTTCCCAGCTATATCAAAACACTGGGTCTGGGCTGCGGTACAACGCACAGTGTCTTCACTACACTGGTAAGAATTCTCAGCGTAGCATCCTGGACACTGCAGGCCATTGGGCACGGTGTTCATCGGTGGCACTGGGAACAATCAGAAGGATCACAGTCAGCTTTGGCAATGTTAGCAGGGAGAGTTGGCATTGGGGGTGAGGGAGCTTGGGAGCAAATCATCAAATGGCCCTTTAAATCCTCCCACTACAGGGGACTAGAGTTCTAGCTCAGGAGATACCACAGGCAGTTGAGTCTAGTCTCTACTGATATGAGAGTTTTCCCGAGTGAAGCCTTCTCCCATGTAGAATCTGGTTAGTAGGAACTCAGAGGCCTATCCATTTTACTTCTCCCCACCGCGGCGGGGAGTTATTCAGTGCAAGGCCTGTTGTGACAACTGGTCTATAACTTTTACCATGGAAAATAGGTCAAGTTATTTTAAATGAAGAATGTAATAAATAGGTGCAAGAGAACCAGACAGAGAGACTAAATTAGTCCAAACCAAAAGTCACATTGATATAATTCAAGGACTATGTTGAAATTATGCTCTATAAACACAGAAGACTTGGAAGCAGAAGTTAATGAACCAAAATCGATGTGTCAGCTATTAGGCCTAATTGGTGGACAAAATAACAAGGGGATGGGCTGTTCTGTCCATCCCTCCCTTTTTGAGGGGAGCAGTACACTCAAAAGAACAGACAGAGGCTACTGAAGTGAGCTTCACCATCATGGCTGCCACCCCCGCCCCCATGCCTGTTTCCTGGGCCTTTGTCATCCTGATCCTGAGAGGTGTCCTGACCACACTGGGCTAGAGAGAGGGATCCAGATGACATCACCACCTTTACTGGCTCCAGCTGAATCCAAAACGCAACCTAGAGTGACAGTTACTTACCCTAAGAGACTAAACAAGGGTTTTTTTCCCTCCTAAAGACTCTCTACAACTAAAGGGAAAGGGCGTGAAAATGAAAGCCTGATTTCATACTTTACATTTCAAAGGCTTTCACTGCTTTTCCTTCTTTTCTATTTCTTTAATAAAAGGATGTTTCCTGGTGTGTTTGCCATGGTGCTAAGCAGGCTGAGGTCTCTGTGTATCAAACCCCGGACCTTGTTTAACACTGTTTAATGTTGGACAGCGACTGGGTTATTTCACCACCCTTGGCCATATATTCCATCTCACTTAATACAACAGGCCCCCTGCAGGTCAAGTGGCTATTCTCAGGGATTGAGGCTTATTCAGTCCAGTGCTCCCTGCATGTTCTCAGGGACTCGGTGTTATTCATTAGAGCACCCCTGCAAAGCAGGTGAAATCTCCTACTGAAATAGCACCTCATTCTGAATCTCTCACAACAGCTTAGAGAGTAGCAGGGCCATCCCTGGTGGGGTCTGGGCGCATGCTCTAGATACGTACATGGGTCAGACGCTGTTTGACAGGCTTCTCCCACACAGCAGGTGATTCCACTCCTTTGTGTTATTCCATTCCCAAAGTTCATACTAATGGGGTCTGCCCAGCAACTGTTGGAGTGCAGGCAGGACTTTTGGGTTATCACAGTCCTCTTTGACTCTATAAGAAAGAAAAACATGTGGAGTTACGAACAAAACAGGCCCACTGTGATGCTTTGAGGTCCCCCAGAGGGTTCTCTCACCGCCTGTCTTGTAACCTTGGGTGCCTTAACGCTACATTGCTGTGACTCAGAGCCTTGACGCCAGTAGTCAGCCTACAAGCGTAAAGGTCTTACCCAGCCTAGTTATTCCTGCCAGGGTGACCCCACCTGCCCTTCTGGTCCCGAGACTCCACAAATCTGTCTACCCCCCGAGTTCTTAACTACTGGACACTCAGACTTTCCCAACTCTGGTTCGTCAGCCCCCGGAAGAAGTGAAACCTGCCCCTGGTTATTAGTTCATTTTGGCAAACACACTCCACGCAGTTTGCACACCAGAGACCTGCTTGGGGTAAAAATCAACAAGAAGTTTATGTTATAGACAAATCACAGATTCAAAGATGAAATAGGAAGAAGAAGCAAACACGGACAAGTGACACAGAAAATAAACATAAATATGCAACTTCAGGCTTTACACTTCGACATTAGCTGAATTCTCTTTGCTAATAGAAGTTACCTTTGAACAGTTTCCCAGCAAATCCCCTGCCAGAGAGGGGATCCAGTGTGCAAGACAGACAGCCCCCATGCCTGAGACTGTCCCTCGGTTCTGGATACCTTTCACTTCAAATCCTGTTCCCTTCCCTTTTAAGAGGGTTTGCAGGGGTTTTTCCTTTCTCTCAATTCATGGTTATTCAGAGCATTGCAGGTGAGGGGGGATTCCCTCTCAATTTGACAGTCATGGTGTCTCAGTCAACTGTAATAGTCCATAATTTGTCTTTTCATGGGACTGGTTTTGTGAAAACACCTAGCTTGGAAGGAGCCCCTCGCTGCTGTGAGGTGTATTTAAAATTATAGCATAGGGCATGAGCATACTGTGCTGTATACAGAAATACATAGATTCATACCCACAGTCTGTATACATGTCTCATAAGGACCATCAAGTTCAGAACATTACAAGCTTTCATAAAAGATCTTACTCAACATATTTTTATGCACAATAACATGGTGTACAACTGGTTGATTCAATTGCTTACTCTTTGGGGTTCAGACTCCCCCACCCCACCCCCCGTTCTCCCCTTGGAGTGTCTGGACCCTGACTGTCACAGCCAGCACCGAGGGGCATTCCTTCCTGCAGTGACTTCTTCGCTCCCTCTCTTCCCCATCCCCCTCCCCCCAATCATGACACAGCATGACCTTCCTGGCATCACGACAGGATGATACAAAACAATATGGGGCTTGGGGACAGCAAAACCATCCTGCAGGTGATGCTGATGGGGGCATGGCGATCACCATGGGGAAATGGATCAGCTGCCATCACATCTCAGACACTACGGAGGAATTTCATGCCTCCCCACCCCATACTGTAATATTTACATGGGGAGCAGCTAGTGGCCACCAAGTTTCACTACAGCTGTACCCGAGCAAGAACACCCCATTCTTGGGACTCTTTAGTAAACAGTTGTTACCCACTGGTCCATGGTAGGCTGCATGCCCATCTCTACCCGCGCCATGCATGAGTCTGTTACAGCCCTGAGCTACCGAGAGCCTCGCTTCAGCTGTAGAGACTTGTGCTGTTAGTTCCGGAGGTCCTCAATTCACTATTGGGCTCCTCAGTCGAGCAGAGAAATGTATTACATGACCAAATGGCTGGAAGTTGAAGCTAGACAAATTCAGACTGGAAATAAGGCGTAAATTGTGAGTAATTTACCCACGGTCATAGTAGATTCTCCATCACTGACCATTTTAAAATCAAGATTGGATGTTTTGGTAAAAGATCTGCTCTAGGAATTATTGGGGGAAAAGTTCTCTGACCTGCATTCTATAGGAGATCCCGACCGGATGGTCGCAGTGTCCCTTCTGGCCTTGAAAACTATGAATCCCTGGTGTACTGGCCAAGAGGGAGACCAACTTTACCCCTGTGCCCTGTAAAGTCTTGATAAGGATGCTCAGAAGTCAGGGAGTTTATCTATCTACATCCCTAGACTCACTGATGCTGGTCTGTCTCTAACGCTAGATGCTAGTATAGTGCTGGCTCTCTATCAATCAGGGCTGGGTCATGGGCGGACTCTGGGCACCAAGTGAGCTGCTCAGTATCAGGACCGGAGATCAAGATCAATCCAGGGCCAGGCCAGATCAAAACCAAGTCAGAGTCCGTTAAAAATTGAGAGCGTGAGGCGAGAATCAGGGTAGGGCTGGCTAGGGGCTTTCACCAAGGTCAGCAAAGGTCTGAAGCCAAGGACCGTAAACCAGGACCAGGGTCGACTAGGTAAGGAGTCAGGAGTCTGGGATCAAGGCAAGTCACTGCGAGGTTTGGCAAAGTGGGGTCTAAGACAGAAGCACGCTGGTGGTCTGCGTTGCTCAGGCAACTTTCAGAAACGGCTTCCTGGTTTATATGGGGAGTGCCGGGGAATCACGGAGGGCTGTCGCTTGTGCCTCTTCAGGCGGGACTGCCTGTGGGGTTTTATGTCTCAGCACCTTAGGGTGGCACCCCAGATAGCAGCGAGGAAGCAGCGTCTCCCCGAGCCCCTGGTTCCAGACCGGTGGGTTCTTATGCAGTCTATCTGTCCATGTTTCTATACCAGGCTCCTGAGTCTAGCACCCTCCCACAGTAACAGGCTATGGGAGACAGTAACACTGCCTGGGTTAAAGGTGAATCTCACACACCCAACTGGGTTGTGTCCAGAATGTCGACGCAGGTGCCTTGAGGGGATGACAGGGTGACTTAGGGATGGGGGATGTTGATAAGCGGGAAGGGATGCACTTCGGGCAAAGCTACAGTGCTGGGGTCTTAAATCTGGATGCTCAAACAGGTGCCTTGGAGAATCAAATTGGTGTTTAGGTCCCTCCCCTCTAAGTTTGAAAACTGGGCACTCACATTGTTTGTTGCCAGGTAGGAAACACTGCTTGGCTTAATAATAATACTTTGTGCTTTTCATCCAGAGAGATCAACCTGCTTCACAAGTATCATGCCCCACCCTTTGATTGATGGGAAACTGAGGCATAGAGAGGGAATGTAACTCACCCGGGGTAACCCAGCCAGTCAGTGGCAGAGACAGGAATAGAACCCAGGAGTCTTGTCTCCCAGCTCTGTCCACTGCACCACTCTGGTTTAAGCTCTCTCTTACCTACCTTGTACAGTTTCATGCTTTATGATGCCACAGGTATCTTTGCCAGTATCGCAGGTTTTCATGGGGCCGGAACAGCTCTCCCCTATTTCATGGCAAACTCACACTGAAGAGAGCTCCCTAGGGAAGGAAAGGGAACACACTTTGTCTTAGCGGGTGCTATGAATGTTTCTCACTTCTCTTTTCAAGCTTCCTCTTCTTCACCAGCAGGCATCCTCTGGTTTTCCTTTGTATCTGCTGAGCTGTTTGACTAAGCCGCAACAATCTGGGGAACAGCCACCAATACCGCTGGGGCTTGTATGTCCTGAGGGGTCAGTATTACTTTACAGCTGCTAAGGAGCCCTGGGGGATAGGACTCCCTGATTCTTCTAGTCCAGGGATGGCACTAATGCATGATGCAGCTCTCCAATTCTCCCCTCGTGCCTCATGTCCTCTCTGCTTGAACCACAACGACCTCACTGGAGAGATTACCCTGCAGCTAGAACCTCTTTACTAATGTCTAGCTGCCATTTCCTTCCATTTAGTTCCTGACCCCTACGTCTTCTCGTCAGGCCCTGACACCTCAAGCTGCATTTCAAAGCAAAGTGAGCATTGGGCATGAAGGATGAACCCAGCTAACCCCAAACCCCATTCATCCCAATGCAAGACAGAGGGGACAAATCCACAGGGGTAAGGGATATTTCACACCAGGATGGGAAGACACCCAACTGCAGAACAGCAATTCCAGGGCCGGTTCTATACTTTGGGCTGCGACAGGGTTAACAGCCCCAAAATCAAGGGACCCACCTGCATCTATGAAAGCCAAGATAGGATGCAGAGGGAGAAGGAAACCTTCATGATGGCGGGGAGAGCACAGGCTGCGATGGGAATAAAGCTGCTGAATTTTCATCTCTGACACAGCAAATGCTCCAAAAGGGGCTTTTATAGACTGGATTGAACAGCGATGTCAGTGGAACATCTCAAGTGAAATTCGGGGAATAAGGGAAGTTAAGCTAAGTGCCTTCACACACCCTGCTGAAGACTCCCAGGGACTGTGGGGCGGGTAACTGTTATGGACCTACTGGGAGTGGCTCCATAGTTGTGCATTGTTTCTTACTTTGTTTAATTTAAAGCAGGGATTCAGCCTCTTTGTTTCACATGAAGAATATTGTGTATCATCCCCAAACTTACAGCACACATCCTATGAGAAAAGACTCAATTTTCAGAAGACTTTCAAATACATCTGTTAATTGGGTTATGAGACAGCTTGAATTAAAATTGGGTCCGTTAAAAAAATGTTCCCTTTGAATCTCATCATGCTTTTTCAGATGCCCCTAGCTAAGAAACACCTTGTAACGAATCCTTCCTACCTTCCATATAGTTATCTCTGGGAACTGCACACTTGCAGACAGGGCAGCCACCTCTGTCCAAGTGGAGAAATCACAGGCATTGCTGGAGTCGACTGAGAGATCCACTCCACTCCACTGTCCTGTCTGACATTTATCAGATGCTAAATCCCGTAGTGGACAATTATGTAACAGCTGACAAGTAGAGGGCATCTCTTCCTAAGCTGTGGAGCAATTGCTTTTCTTTTGTAGCAGGATCATTGCTATTTATTGCTTTGATATGGTCCCGGCTGTGTAATGCCCGTGTAACACAAACACCATCAGTATAACTGCACACTAGCACCGCTCCTACCTGCTGTTACTTACCTGCCCAAGGAAGGATAGAATGACGCGGCTTATGCTTTGCTACGGGAGATGTGTCATCCGCTTGCTGCAGTGCCAGGTTTACAGAGCAACACCGGCCTTCTCTCCAATTACACCAGGACTGACAGTCCCCTCCCTTTCTACCAGCATGTCAAAGCAAATGCGATTACCCCAGTCTCAAGGAAGCAGCGAGTAAACACACGGTTCGCTGGGGCTCAGAGGCACATGATTGCCATTTAAATACCTCTCTTTCTTTTCATAGGAATTGCTAGACTGGAGCAAAACTGTGGTCCACCTTGTCCGGCTTCCAGCAGTGGCCAGCACCAGCCACTTCAGGGGGAGGTTCAAGGAACCCAGCAATAGGCACCTATGGGATACTCTCTAGATGGAAAAGTTTCCTCCTAACTTCAAGGAAGCTGCTCACACCCAACACCAGCCAAAACTGATCACTTTGGCAATGCAGCTCTGTCTGCTGAATACCTAGGCGGAGTAGGTGTGTTTACACAAATACAGTCCAGTCCTGAAGTCCCGTCCCCCCCCAGCTCATCACTAGATGTTGGGGGAGAACTCATTCAGACCCTGCTTACATGCCCTGTGCCACTGTGCCTTGGCCCCTGGTCCAGAGGGCGCACCTGTAGGGATGAGACAAGAGGTTCAGACTGTGGGCCCATTCAAAGGGCAATCTGTCACTGGTGCCGTCGCCAGGGTGAGACTTCAGATCATTGTCTGGCTCACTTGTCATTCGGGATCTCACAGCACTTTTCTGCAAGAACAGAGCAGTTAGACCCAGTGTCTTGGCCAAACCCCAACCCCTAACTTAGCCTTGGACATTATGTTCTTCCTCGCCTCCTATCCCCAATGGTTGTGTGTGCTGTTAAATAAGCTCTAGCCGTCTGCCCCAGAGCTGCTGCATTTCAGTGGTGGGAGATGTCTTTTCTGTAATGTACAATAATTTGGAACTGGGTTTCTATGGTTTGGAAAATGCCTGGAGATGTGTGAATGAAAGAAGCCAGGGGGCATACGAGTCAGTCTTTGTTATCGTTCCATCTTGGACCTCTCTGCCATGAGGATCAAAAGTGGTGCTCTGTCATCTGCAGCTTCTCCATGAACACCATCAACAACCTTGAATTGATTTTCGCTATGTCCCTCAGCAAACTGTCCTCGAAGACATCGTCATGTCCCATAGACTCATAGACTTTAAGGTCAGAAGGGACCATTATGATCATCTAGTCTGACCTCCCGCATGATGCAGGCCACAAAAGCTGACCCACCCACTCCTGGAATAATTCTCTCCCTTGACTCAGCTGTTGAAGTCCCCAAATCATGATTTAAAGACTTCAAGTTGCAGAGAATCCTCCAGCAAGCGACCCCTGCCCCATGCTGCGGAGGAAGGCGAAAAACCTCCAGGGCCTCTGCCAATCTACCCTGGAGGAAAATTCCTTCCCGACCCCAAATATGGCGATCAGCTGAACCCCGAGCATGCGGGCAAGACTCTCCAGCCAGACACTCAGGAAAAAGTTCTCTGTAGTAACTTTTAATATCCCATCATTGACCATTGGTACTAATTACCAGTGATGGCACGTTATTGACCTATTGACTAAGATCACGTTATCCCATCAAACCATCCCCTCCATAAACTTATCAAGCTTAATCTTAAAGCCAGAGAGGTCTTTCGCCCCCACTGTTTCCCTCGGAAGGCTGTTCCAGAACTTCACTCCTCTGATGGTTAGAAACCTTCGTCTAATTTCAAGCCTAAACTTCCCGACGGCCAATTTATATCCATTTGTTCTCGTGTCCACATTAGTACTGAGCTGAAATAATTCCTCTCCCTCCCTGGTATTTATCCCTCTGATATATTTAAAGAGAGCAATCATATCTCCCCTCAGCCTTCTTTTGGTTAAGGTAAACAAACCGAGCTCCTCAAGTCTCCTTTCATACGACAGGCTTTCCATTCCTCGGATCATCCTAGTGGCCCTTCTTTGTACCCGTTCCAGTTTGAATTCATCCTTCTTAAACATGGGAGACCAGAACTGCACACAGTACTCCAAATGAGGTCTCACCAATGCCTTGTATAACGGGACTAGCACCTCCTTATCTCTACTAGAAATACCTCGCCTAATGCATCCCAAGACCGCATTAGCTTTTTTTACGGCCACGTCACATTGCCGACTCATAGTCATCCTGCGATCAACCAGGACTCCGAGGTCCTTCTCCTCTTCCGTTACTTCCAACTGATGCGTCCCCAGCTTATAACTAAAATTCTTGTTAGTCATCCCTAAATGCATAACCTTACACTTCTCACTATTAAATTTCATCCTATTACTATTACTCCAGTTTACAAGGTCATCCAAATCTCCCTGCAGGATATCCCGATCCTTTTCCGAATTGGCAATACCTCCCAACTTTGTGTCATCCGCAAACTTTATCAGCCCACTCCTACTTTTGGTTCCGAGGTCAGTAATAAATAGATTAAATAAAATTGGACCCAAAACCGAACCTTGAGGAACTCCACTGGTAACCTCCCTCCAACCTGACAGTTCACCTTTCAGTACGACCCGCTGCAGTCTCCCCTTTAACCAGTTCTTTATCCACCTCTGGATTTTCATATCGATCCCCATCTTTTCCAATTTAACCAATAATTCCTCATGCGGTACCGTATCAAACGCCTTACTGAAATCGAGGTATATTAGATCCACCGCATTTCCTTTGTCTAAAAAATCTGTTACTTTCTCAAAGAAGGAGATCAGGTTGGTTTGGCACAATCTACCTTTCGTAAAACCATGTTGTAATTTGTCCCAACTGCCATTGACCTCAAGGTCCTTAACTACTTTCTCCTTCAATATTTTTTCCATGACTTTGCATACTACAGATGTTAAACTAACAGGCCTGTAGTTACCTGGGTCACTTTTTTTCCCCTTCTTGAAAATAGGAACTATATTAGCTAATCTCCAGTCAAACAGTACAACCCCCGAGTTTACAGATTCATTAAAAATTATCACTAATGGTCTTGCAATTTCACGCGCCAGTTCCTTTAATATTCTCGGATGAAGATTATCCGGGCCGCCCAATTTACTCCCCTTAAGCTGTTCGAGTTTGGCTTCTACCTTGGATACGGTAATGTCTACACCCCCCCTTTATTCCCATCAGTCACGCTGCCACTATTCCTAAACCCTTCATTAGCCTTATTAAAGACCGAGGCAAAATATTCATTTAGATATTGTGCCATGCCTAGATTTTCCTTAATCTCCACTCCATCTACAGTCTTAAGTGGTCCCACTTCTTCTTTCTTGGTCCCCTGTTGTTGCAATACCTCCCGTGGGGCTGCAAATACAGGAGGATCATGTCTCCTATATTTGCAATGTTCATGAGAACAGTGCAGAGTTCTGTGGGCTCCTTGCTTGTCAGAGGTGCACACTGAAAAATGCCTCTCAGGTTTGTGGAATTTAAAAAAAAGTCATGAAAATTACAGGATATGGATGACATTAAGGGATAGAGGAAGTTGCATGCTCGGTGCTTCACCCCTAGCTCCCAGTGATCCCTGCACAACTCTTTTCTACTTCACAACACGTTGCAAAAAGTTCCCAAAAGGCATTGTTCCAGATGGCTGTGCATGGCGCTCTGGGATACCTACTCATGGTACACCACATTGTGCACTGACACAAGCACTCATGAAGTGTCCAAAGAAGGTCTTGTTCCATCTCTAACTTCTGTGGTGTCCAACCACCCTGGGTAAGTAGTACCTCAGCTGGGTCTTTCTGCTCACAGGACAAAGCCCCAAAGTACCTTCCAGCATCAGCATTCAAACTATCATATCAAACTATCATATCAAACTATCATATTCAGTGAAGACGCTAACTACACCAATGGGAGAGGTTCTCTGGTACCCCACCTCACGAAGAGGCAGTAGTGTAGCCTGATCTATGGATTGTGTATTAATTATATTAACAACAGGAACAACATCAGAGGCAAAAGAGGATGTCCCCCCATGCTCTGGTGAGTTACAGTAGCTAGGTCAACAAGAGAATTCTCCTGTTCACCCAGTGCTGTCTACACCAGGGGTTAGGTCAATTTAACTGCATCATTCAGGGGTGTGGATTTTTCACACCCCTGAGTGATATAGTTATACCAACCTGATTTCCCAGTGTAGACCAGGCCTCAGTAAGATGACACAGCATCAGGTCACATTCAGGTTTTTCTTTGTAGCCATAAGATCCAAAAGCTTAATTTCTTATTGAAATTAGAGCTGGTGAAACTGATGGAGTAATCCGAGAAGTGCCAAAAATGGCATTCTTAACCCACCATGCTCACTTTGAACCTTGCTCGCAAGCCTCTGACAATAAAGGTTTATAATAGAAGCAAGGACACACACTTAATTATTATTAATCTGCATGGAGTGATGCCAGGGGTAATCAATTATTTTTTATCAGGGTCCAAATTTCTTGGTCACGGTATAGTCCAGGTCCAGACTCCAAAGAAACATTTTTCATGCTGCAATAGCAATAATTATAATAATAAGTAAATACAGTCCATTCAAAAGTGTCTGGCCGTCTGGATTTGGCCCGTAGTCTGTCTATTGAGTATTCCTGCACTATAGTATGTGAAACCTCTATCATTTTTCCTCCGTTCTTTTCTTTAGACAGACTTATTCCTTCCTACTTACTATTATCGATTTGAACTATTAACACCAAGAGCTATTCCCAAAAGAGGAAAAAATAAAGTGTATTTGTTATTGATACAATCCTAGCACAGAAAGTGCACGAAGAAGGATCATCTTTGTGTATGTCTGGTAATGTTAGGAAAAGGTTTTATTCACCTCATTTTATCGTGTGTGTGCGTTTGTGTGTGTGTGTGTCTGTCTGTCTTTGGCTTTGCTGTACTTCATACCTGGCACTATTAGAAAAGCAATTAGGTTAACAGCTTCCTGGCTCCCACTGTCTGACAAACCCTGAATTGCAATGCAAATTAACTCCAGTTTATCGCTCACCTTTAACGCTTCAAAGACAATTGGGTAACAGAAAGGTCTCCAGAAACCCCCATACAAATGGTGTCTGAAAAAATGGTATAGTTTTGATTTGATTTCACTTACATTAACAAATGTATGTGTCCATATTCTTGATGATGGATTTAATTCATATGTACAAATAGCTTTTTCTTCTTCTTCTAACAACAAACAAACCAAGTGACTCAGGGCTTGTCTACACTTGAAAGGCTACAGCAGCATAGCTGCACTGTGGTACTGCTTCAGTGTAGAAACTACCTATGCCAATGGGCGGGATTCTCCTTTTGGCATGGGTACTCCACCTCCTTGAGAGGCAATACCTAGGTCAACGGGAGAATTCTTCCGTCGACCTAACACTGTCTACATGGGGACTTAGGCTGGTCTACGCTACAGGGTTAGGTTGATGTAAGTTGCCTTGCGTCGACCTAGCTGCGGATGCATCTTCACTTAAATTTGGCTCCCACCGACATAACTGCCTCTCTACACTAATTTAGTAACACCGCCTCCCTGAGCGGCGTAGGGTCCCGGTCAATGTTATTAGGTCAATGCAGTGCCAGTTGCTTATGTCGACTGTTACTGGCTTTCAGGAGCCATCCCACAATGCCCTACACTGACAGTACAATTGCTCCTGGTGAGGACGCACACTGCCGACACAAGGAGCCAAGTGTGCACACACACACAAGCGATTTCATAACTGCCCTGGCTGTATGCCCCCATATGTTAGGCCAATATAATTTTGTAGTGTAAACCTGGCCTTAGGTTTGCTTAACGACATCGCTCAGGGGTGTGGATTTTTCACACCACTCAGCGATGTACCTGGGCTGACTTAACTTTATAGTGAAGCTCTGTCCTCAGAAGTAGAGCTAGGTACAGAAGCTAGGGCTCCCAATGCCCAGTGCCCTAAGCTAACTATCACACCAGTGATATTCACTAAGCTTTGACCAGGGCCAAATACTAGCATTGGGGGCACCACGAAAGGCCACACCTGGTGGCATCATGGTATGTGGGTTTGTCACCCCATTCTGCCCCTCCCTTCCCTCCTCTCCAGTGCTTTGATAATACCTTTTCATTTGGTGCTGGGAAATTCCCTGTGCCCCAGTTTCAATTCTCTCTCTCTCTCTCACACACACACATACTCTGTGTCTGCTGTGCCCTTCAGTACATTCAGCCTCTCCAAGTCCTGCCATATTCCCTGGCCCGCTTCTCCTGTATGTAGCCTCAGTTGNAGACAGACTTATTCCTTCCTACTTACTATTATCGATTTGAACTATTAACACCAAGAGCTATTCCCAAAAGAGGAAAAAATAAAGTGTATTTGTTATTGATACAATCCTAGCACAGAAAGTGCACGAAGAAGGATCATCTTTGTGTATGTCTGGTAATGTTAGGAAAAGGTTTTATTCACCTCATTTTATCGTGTGTGTGCGTTTGTGTGTGTGTGTGTCTGTCTGTCTTTGGCTTTGCTGTACTTCATACCTGGCACTATTAGAAAAGCAATTAGGTTAACAGCTTCCTGGCTCCCACTGTCTGACAAACCCTGAATTGCAATGCAAATTAACTCCAGTTTATCGCTCACCTTTAACGCTTCAAAGACAATTGGGTAACAGAAAGGTCTCCAGAAACCCCCATACAAATGGTGTCTGAAAAAATGGTATAGTTTTGATTTGATTTCACTTACATTAACAAATGTATGTGTCCATATTCTTGATGATGGATTTAATTCATATGTACAAATAGCTTTTTCTTCTTCTTCTAACAACAAACAAACCAAGTGACTCAGGGCTTGTCTACACTTGAAAGGCTACAGCAGCATAGCTGCACTGTGGTACTGCTTCAGTGTAGAAACTACCTATGCCAATGGGCGGGATTCTCCTTTTGGCATGGGTACTCCACCTCCTTGAGAGGCAATACCTAGGTCAACGGGAGAATTCTTCCATCGACCTAACACTGTCTACATGGGGACTTAGGCTGGTCTACGCTACAGGGTTAGATTGATGTAAGTTGCCTTGCGTCGACCTAGCTGCGGATGCATCTTCACTTAAATTTGGCTCCCACCGACATAACTGCCTCTCTACACTAATTTAGTAACACCGCCTCCCTGAGCGGCGTAGGGTCCCGGTCAATGTTATTAGGTCAATGCAGTGCCAGTTGCTTATGTCGACTGTTACTGGCTTTCAGGAGCCATCCCACAATGCCCTACACTGACAGTACAATTGCTCCTGGTGAGGACGCACACTGCCGACACAAGGAGCCAAGTGTGCACACACACACAAGCGATTTCATAACTGCCCTGGCTGTAAGCCCCCATATGTTAGGCCAATATAATTTTGTAGTGTAAACCTGGCCTTAGGTTTGCTTAACGACATCGCTCAGGGGGGTGGATTTTTCACACCACTCAGCGATGTACCTGGGCTGACTTAACTTTATTGTGAAGCTCTGTCCTCAGAAGTAGAGCTAGGTACAGAAGCTAGGGCTCCCAATGCCCAGTGCCCTAAGCTAACTATCACACCAGTGATATTCACTAAGCTTTGACCAGGGCCAAATACTAGCATTGGGGGCACCACGAAAGGCCACACCTGGTGGCATCATGGTATGTGGGTTTGTCACCCCATTCTGCCCCTCCCTTCCCTCCTCTTCAGTGCTTTGCTGCTGGGGAAGTGGGAGGAGGGAAGCCCTTAGAGAGGTTCAGGCATCTCCTCTCCTGGAAAATTGTTTTGATAATACCTTTTCATTTGGTGCTGGGAAATTCCCTGTGCCCCAGTTTCAATTCTCTCTTTCTCTCTCTCTCTCTCTCTCTCTCTCTCTCTCACACACACATACTCTGTGTCTGCTGTGCCCTTCAGTACATTCAGCCTCTCCAAGTCCTGCCATATTCCCTGGCCCGCTTCTCCTGTATGTAGCCTCAGTTGTTCTCTTCCTGGACCTCCCTATTCTTTTCCTTTTTTCTATCACCTTCCACCTAGTGATGGCCTGGCATGAAAACGGTCTTCAAGGGTGTGCTGTGTTGGCATGGCTGCACTAGCAGAGTCGGTTGGCTGGTTCCTTCCCGTAGGCCAGGGGAATCTGGTACCACCAGCCGAGTCTATACCTAAACCAGCCTCTGAAGTCAGGGGCGGATTAACAAATTTGCCGCCCCTAGGCCCTGAAAAAATTGCCGCCCCGCTCCCAGCTCACCTCCGCTCCCCCGCGGCAAGCCTGGGAGGGAGCGGGGAGAAGGGGACTTGTGGCGCACTCGGGGGATGGCGGAGGTGAGCTGGGGCGGGGAGCGATTCCCTGCCCCCCCCAAGGGTTACTCCCTGCGCCCGCCGGCCCCAGCTCACCTCCGCTCCGCCTCCTCCTCTGAGCGCGCCGCTACTCGCTTCTCCTCCCTCCCTCCCAGCGCTTTCGCGCAGCAAGCCTGGGAGGGAGGTGAAAGGAGGGAAGTGTGGCGTGCCCAGGGGAGGAGGCGGGCCGAGGATTTGGGGAAGGGGCGGAGTTGGGGCGGGGCCAGGGGAGGAGCGAGCAAATTTGCTGCCCAAGGCCTAGGCCTTGTTGGCCTAGGCGATAATACGCCGCTGTCTGAAGTGCCATGTTCAGCCCACCTGCCCAAACAAGGGAAAGGAGGAAGGTGTGACTGAATGCGCCCCTGTATTCACACCCTTGTGATGGAGTGTTCACCCCACACTTGCTCAGAAAGGGTTAATGAAAACTAACAAGGGAGCTAATTAACCCAACAGGCCACAGCTGAGATGGATCAGCTGGCTAAGAAATTCCCTGACTGAGTGAGGGAGCCCAGCTGAGGAGGAAAGAGCTGGGCTGTGCCTATAATGGCAGGAAATTGGCAGCAGAAGGGGCTGCTGGGAGAGCCTGCAATTACTCCCTGTGAGAAAGGAGGTGTGTTTGAGCTGGCAAACCCAGAGAAGGGGGAAGCCAGGATGGTAGGACAGGGCTCAGGGAAAGGCACTAAGGTCTAGAAAGGAAAAGGCCTTGACTGCTGGCTAGAGGGTCCCTGAGACGGAACCTGGAGTAGAGGGCAGGCCTGGGTTCCCCTGCCAGTCACTGAGGGAGTGGCACTATGAGGCAGTGAACAGGAAGACTGCCTAGGACTGCTGAAGGAAGACTTTGATACCCCGGAAGGAGAACACACCTGTCAGAGGGCCAAGTCATGAAGAGGCAGCAGCAGCTCGTGGAGCGAGAGAGGGGCTGCAGACCCAGACAGTAAGGCAGAGAAAGGTGTGCAAATGTGGGAAGAGGCGTGGACCTCACGAGCTATTCCCCAGAGTGACCAGGAGGAGGTGCCATCCTAGCAATGAGTGGCGTGCTCTGTCACAACCCTACACACTACTGTAATAATCTTTGTGCAAGGCATGCCTTGTGAGAGATCATTGGAAAACTCATAACTTGCTGTTCAGTAATATCGTGGCAAAATGCACGTAGCAACATTATCTGTAAAGTTAGGAACATAAGGTGAAATCATGACTGAAGTGTGTTTCCCAGACAAGTCTGGAAAATGGGTAAACCAGTTTCTCAAAGACAAAGGGCAAGCTGACACTCCAGTCAGGTGTCAAACCTGATGGGTCATCACCTATCAATTGGCAATTCTTTGGCAAGAAATGGGGGCTGGGACAGAGAGTTCTGCGTTTTAGCAAAGAAACAGCATAAGGTCTCCTTCTTCCACCAGATACCCTGTCTCAGAGCTCAGCTGGAAATGCTTTTCAAAGAGGGACTGAAACTATAAAAATGAGGGGCAAACACCTCAAGAGACCCCTCCTCTCTCTGTGTGTCCATCTCACTCTTTGCACCCGAGAAGACAAAAGAAGCAGCAGTTGGACTCTGGGGAGGGGTCCTGACTTGAAAGTTTGGTCATTAATGTGGTTAGAAGCATGTGGTAAGAAACTTTGCTTTGAATCTAATATAGTTTGTTAAGCGAGGCACTAGAAGGCATTTTACCTTTATTTTCTTGTAACCATTTCTGACATTCGTACTCACTTAAAATCTTTCTTTGTCATTAGTACCCTTGTTTTATTGTTTTATCTAATCCAGTGTGTTTAATTTAAAGTGTCTGGGTAACTCCATTTAAGGTGGTAAGGTGGTATACTTAATATATTTGGACTGTCCAGGAGAGGGCTGGGCAGTACAAGACATATATTTTGGAGGGAAAATCTGGGACGGGGGGGGACGGGGGGAAGGGTTGGGGTCACCCAGCAGTCTAACCAAGGCTGGTGAGAGCCAGAGTGTAAGCCATGTGTGGCTGGCCGGCTGCAGTTACATACAGACACTCAGGGTGTGGCTTGCATGCTGGAAGGCTGTTTGTGAACAGCCCAGGTGGGAGCTACTTCAGCAAAGCATTGTAAGGCACACAAGGTTGCAGGGCAGGGGTGACAGCCCCCCAATGCTCTGGATTGCACCCCCAGTATGTCACAGGAAGTAAATGCCCAATGGATGCAGACAGATGCTAGCAATAAAAGTCTACTCTACACTAGGACTTAGTGTACGGGGAGATGTCAGCAAACCAGTAAAGTGCCTGAACCCACTATGGCTTATTGCTAAAAGCAGCCAAGTCAGCAGGCCGTAAAGTGGCCATGCAGCAGCCTCAGCTTGACCAAGGCAGGAGGGGAGGGGGTTTTGGGTGCCACAGAAAGGGCAGCTTGACCCTGCGTCCTTCCTGATAAGAATTGTATTGAAGTTGCTGATACATGCAGTTTAGAAGAGCAGGATGTGCCCTCAGGAATGTGTCTGTTAGGGTCTCAAGGCTGCAAACTCTGGGAAAAACCCACACCTGGTTAATCAATAATCAGAAGAAAACCTCTTGCTTGACCATTGAAACTGCTTGCTTAACAAGTTTTCTTTAAGGGACATGTCGTATAATAAATAAGGGGAAAAAGTTTGAGGTAGATGGGACTCTTCAGGACTGGACTCTCCTTCTGGATGCATCTTGTGGTCCCCACCGGCAGACAGGCTGCCGCTGTGCCACTCGAGAGCCACACTCAGCGTTGGTAATTATCGAGGGTGGGGGGTGTTTTACTAACCTGTTGCGGACGTGTGTAAGTGCTTGAGACTAGTAAAGTTTAGCTTTAAGTGACAGCACTCTTGTGTTGTCCTGTTTGTGCAGCCATCGATCGGTCGGACGGCCGCGTCTCCCCTGATTTATTTCCTGACACCTCCTCACACAGAGTAAAAGTTACCCAGAGCTTTGGGTTGCAAGAACCTGGGTAACATTAGCAGCCTGGGAAGGATTTGTGGGACCACATGGCATTAACTCAGATATACAGTCTGCCGCAGCCTGGATCATGCTGTGCCTCTGCCTTAAGTGCAGTTGACTATAAGAACATAAGAATGGCCGTACCGGGTCAGACCAAAGGTCCATCTAGCCCAGTATCTGTCTACCGACAGTGGCCAATGCCAGGTGCCCCAGAGGGAGTGAACCTAACAGGCAATGATCAAGTGATCTCTCTCCTGCCATCCATCTCCATCCTCTGACAAACAGAGGCTAGGGACACCATTCCTTACCCAGCCTGGCTAATAGCCATTAATGGACTTAACCTCCATGAATTTATCCAGTTCTCTTTTAAACGCTGTTATAGTCCTAGCCTTCACAACCTCCTCAGGTAAGGAGTTCCACTGTGCGCTGCGTGAAGAAGAACTTCCTTTTATTTGTTTTAAACCTGCTGCCTATTCATTTCATTTGGTGACCCCTAGTTCTTGTATTATGGGAATAAGTAAATAACTTTTCCTTAACAGGACTACTAATAAGAAGCCACCTAAGCAATCCTGTTGTGCTCTCAGCATTGGCACAAGAGATGGCGAAGGGCAACACCCAGTATAGTTTTGGCAGGGTAGTAATTTGCTCTTGGCAGAGCTTTCCCTGCACGGTTTGCAGGGAGTGCTCCGTTTCTCATCTCTTCCCATATCGAACAGTGGGTAGTTCTGCTCCTTGCAACCCCAATGTACAGGAACAATTTAATTCACTTCCACCCCCCCCTTTGGGGTTGCACTGATAAAGGCTTTTGATTGCTTGCTGCAAAATGGCTGCCAAGCTGAGTCATGGCCCTGGCTCAGTAAACGGGAACCGCCGAAGGTTCTCAGAGCTGAGTTCGTTAAAGCTGTAAAGCCTTTGAAGGCAGGGGTCCCAGAAAGCCAGGCCTGAGCCAAAGCCCATTGAAGGCAATTAGAGACTTTCCACTGGGCTTTGGATCAGGCCCAGAATCAGGGAGCCAAACAAAATATAGAGATCACTGGTGTGGGTCTGACACAGCTTGGTCACAGGCCGAGAGGCATTATAACAAGTTTTCCAAGCCCTGAGATTCCATCACAAACTGATGACACCCCAGCGCTGGGCAACAGCAGATATAGCTCTCTTCAGATCACTCTGCCTAGAGATGACTGTCGGGATGATGGGGCCTACAAATTGACCTTAATTGTGAGCCCCACTGTAAGAATACGTGAAAGTTCATAAAGTATCACAATAACCTATAATAGCACATGCTGATGGGGAAAGGGACGAAAAGGTGACAGACTGAATCAGTCCAAACGAAAAAGCTCACCGCTATAACTCAAGGGCGGTGTTAATATCATGCCTGGTAAACAAGAAAATATGGGTCCAGATATTAGTGAACCAAAATTGGTGTGTCACAAACTAGGCCTAACTGGTGGACAAAATAAGGACGGGGTGGGCTATTCCACCCATCACTCCTCTCTTGGGTCCTTTAAAGAAAGAATTTGGGGAGAAAAAATTGGCTACCGGAGCAAGCTTCACCAGCATGGCTGTATCCTCTCTTTCTCCTCTCCCCCCCTCCCCCAGACCCTCTCCTGGGACCCCAGGCCTTCATCCCAATCCTGAGAGATGTCCTGAGTAGACCGGGCCAGAGAGGGGGACCCAGGCAATGTTGCCACATCTACCGGCTCCAGCTGAATCCCAAACCCTACCTGGGATGAAACAGGATTGGATTGATTGTAACAATAGCTCCAGTCCATCTCAATTAACTTCTCTCCCCCACAAAAGGACAGTTATTACCATCTCTGATGCCAGCTAAGAATGTCACACAAGGGGGCTTTTTCCTTCTAAAGACTCTCAAGCTAAAGGGAAAGGGAACAAGGGATGCTGTTAAAATGAAAGCCTGGCTTAATACTTCACTGGAGAAATGGTCTGAAGTAAATGGGATGAAATTCAATAAGCACAAATGCAAAGTACTCCACTTAGGACGGACCAATCAGTTGCACACACACAAAATGGGAAATGACTGCCTAGGAAGGAGTACTGCGGAAAGGGATCTGGGGATCGTAGTGGATCACAAGCTAAATATGAGTCAACAATGCAACGCTGTTGCAAAAAAAGCGAACATCAATCTGGGATGTATTAGCGGGAGTGTTGTAAGCAAGACACGAGAAGTAATTTTTCTGCTCTATTCCACGCTGATTAGGCCTTGTGATGTTGCACTCCATAGTGTTTTATGGAAATACACCTCTACCTCGATATAACGCGACCCGATATAACATGAATTTGGATATAACACGGTAAAGCAGTGCTCCGGGGGTTATAACGGATATAACGCAGTAAGATTTTTTGGCTCCCGAGGACAGTGTTATATCGAGGTAGAGGTGTATGTTTATGAGTGTAAATATGATATAACTGGAATATGCTTTATGCAAAAGGTCTCTTGTAAGGTATCATTACAAAGCTTATAATCTACTGAGTGTGTTCATCCTATTTGTATGAATGTATCATTGTTGTATCTGAAACTAGGAATATGTAGCATAACTCTGATGTCCTATTGTAATTATGCAAAGTGTGGGCCATTAATGGTGATTTAGAATCTTGATGTCTCCCATTGACTAGGACAATTGACTGTAGATGGCTCTATTTACCTGCAAGCCTCCACTACATACATGCGGGCCAGTCCTGGAAGAATGGATGGGGGCTCATAGGACATGTGAACATGTCGCATGATACTGGAATCCATCTTTAACCTGTTGCTTTTCCATTTAGAAGGAGAGGTGGGAACCCAGAGAGAGACAAAGGATTCCCGCCTTGTGCCAAAGCTATACAAGGGGGTGGAACAGAACAAAGGGGGGCTGCCAGTTATGAGAAATCTCCTAGTTACCACCTGAGCTGGAACTAACAAGGATTGAACTAGGGGAAAGGATTGGGCCCAGACTAGGAAGGAGTCTAGTCTGTGAAATAAGCTTATTGGAACATCTCTGAGGGTGAGATTTACTTGTATTCAGTTTCTTAATGTATTAGGCTTAGACTTGCCTGTTTTGTTTTATTTTGTTCTGTCTGTTATTACTTGGAACCACTTAAATCCTACTTTTTATACTTAATAAAATCACTTTTGTTTATTAATTAACCCAGAGTAAGTGATTAATACCTGGGGGAGCAAACAGCTGTGCATATCTCTCTATCAGTCTTATAGAGGGCGAACAATTTATGAGTTTACCCTGTTTAAGCTTTATACCGAGTAAAATGGATTTATTTGTGGTTTGGATCCCATTGGGAACTAGGTGACCTGCGGAGCAGTTTTTGGTTAAAGTCTGCAGCTTTGGGGGCGTGGTTCAGACCCTGGGTCTGTGTTGCAGCAGGCTAGCATGTCTGGCTCAACAAGGCAGGGTTCTGGAGTCCCAAGCTGGCAGGGAAAACGGGCTCAGAGGCAAATTCAGCACATCAGGTGACAGTCCCCCGGGGGTCTCTGTGACCAAACCCATCACAGGCCTCAACTGGAGTATTGTGCCCAGTTCTGGGCATCACACTTTGGGAAAGATGTGGACAAATTGGAGAAAGTCCAGAGAAGAGCAACAAAAATGATGAAAGGTCTAGAAAACATGACCTAGGAGGGAAGATTGAAAAAAATGGGTTTGTTTAGTTGGAGAAGAGAAGACTGAGAGGGGACATGATCACAGTTTTCAAGTACATAAAAGATTGTTACAAGGAGGAGAGAGAAAAATTGTTCTTCTTAACCTCTGAGGATAGGACAAGAAGCAATGGGCTTAAATTGCAGCAAGGTCGGTTTAGGTTGGACATTAGGAAAAACATCCTGTCAGAGTGGTTAAGCGCTGGAATAAATTGCCTAGGGAGGTTGAGGAATCTCTAATATTGGGGATTTTTAAGAGCAGGTTGGACAAACACCTGCCAGGGCTGGTCTAGATAAGACTTAGTCCTGCCCTGAGTGCAGGGGACTGGACTAGATGACCTTTCGAGGTCCCTTCCAACTCTATGATTCTATGCTTCTATGATTTACATGTCAAATGTTTTAACTGCATTTCCTTCTTTTCTTTATCATTAACAAACGGTGAAAACGGCTGTTAAAGGATGTGTTTACCAGGGCGCTATGCAGGCTGAGCTCTCTGTATACCAACCCGCATTCGTGGCCCTGTTGGCCTGACTGGAGCTGCCCTCCCAAACTATGCCTCTGGTGGTAATTAACAATACCTGGGTCCTCATCCACAGCCCTGCTCCTGCAGTGCAAAGGAGCAGTCAGCTGGCTGGGAATTCTCCAGGCATAAGGGAATCCCCTGAGCAGCACAGAACTGGCAGGAGGCCTCTGCACTGCATCCCACTCACAACTTCAACTATGGTTACCCTGTTGGCCCTTTGGAGCCGGGATCATCTCTTCCTCTATGTCTTGTACAGCACCTAGCACAATGGGGCTAAGCCCCACGGCATGCCAGGGGTGTGAGCTGAGCGCAGTCGGCTAATCTAGAGATGTGGGGAGGGCCTGAGCCCAGGGAAGCAGAGGAATTCTTGTAAGTATACATTGTGTTGGGACACCTCTCCTGAGAGTGAAACCTAGCTCACTGTGGAACGCTTCCCCCGAGTGATGAGTCACTGAGCTGAGTAGTTGAAGTTGGAGAGGAAAGAGTATCCTATGGTTATTGTGCTGTACTGAAACTCAGAAGAGCTAAATTCTAGTCCTGGTTCTGCTGTATGACTGTAGGCAAAACACTTCATCTCTCTGCTGTTCCCAGTCTTCTGCTTGGGATGTTTTATCTCTTTCTTCCACCCTTTGTCTGGCTTGTCTGTTCGGCTTGTAAACTCTTCAGGGCAAGGAAGGTCTCTTGCCATGTGCAGATACAGCAGTCAGTCCCCATGGGTCCCTGATGTCAGCTGCAGCCTCTCTGTGCTAATGTAATATGAGAATAATAATGAAACTAAATTGATCAAAAGAGCAGGTTCACCCAATACATCAGGAAACAGAAGACTGGCAGCACAAAAAGCACATTAGAGGTTGGGAAAGGAATTCACTTTCCTAGGGAGAACAATACACTCCATTTGTACACATCTGTTTGTATATCTGGGGAAAGCATGCCAAGGAGCTGGGTTTGGACTTTCAGCCACCACTGGGCAGTTGATCAGACATCAAACACCACTGGAGCTAAACCAGAACAAAGTAGCCTAGCCCACAAACAGAGAGAAATTCATAGCAACCTGCAAATCAGGGCCTTCCAAAGTAAGCCACAGCTATCTGAGCATGGGTGTGACTCTAGATATACAGATAAGTTTAAGTGGGTGTTTCTGGTTGGTTTTAATTCTCAGCTGTTTCATTAAGTTGATTAATGCTGGGGGATTTTTTTCCTGAGCAGCATGACTGCACTAGCCCTACTAAATTACATGTAACCCACGTACCTCCTAGATCTCTTGTGGGGAGGGCGTGAGGCTGCAGAACTTTCAAATGTGTTTTTAAAAGACTGTAAACAAAGGGGAATTATGAGCAGCAATGTTCTGCAGGGATCTGTGTTAGGCCCCCTCCTCTTTAACCCCTTCGTGATCAAGAAAAGGGGGGTAAATGTCACATTAGTGACATTCATTAATGGTACAAAATGAGGCAGACTGGCAGGTGCCAAGGAGGTCAGAAAAATTCTAGGGAGGTGAAAAAATGAGAAATAGGGGCAGGATGCCATGTGGAAAATGGATCTGGGGGGAAATAATCTGAAATACAGATCTTCAGTGGGAGGGAGAGACCTGCAGAGCTCTGACACGGTCAGGCCTAGATAGTGGACAGCACGTTAGACATATGTTTGCAGGGGAAGAGCGTCGCTAGGAAGCATAACAGAATTGTGAGCGCATTTGCAAAAGTGTCAAGTCACAAAGGAGGGAATTAACATTCCCTCTCAATACAACTCTAATGAGACCACCTGGGTAGAATTTAATGGCTGTGATATACAGGCAGTCAGACTGGGTGTCTAATAGTCCCTTCTGGCCTTAAACTCTGTGAAACTGAAGGGAACCTGACAATGACTCGGTAGGGCCAGCTTGGGAAGGTGCGTGTCAATAGGGTAAAAATGTTTAAAAGGGGGAAATCCCCAGCAAAGGGGGGTATAAGGCAGGATCACTATGAGCCATGGGATGAAAGTCTGAAAGGGGAAAATAGGCTGAGTATCCAGGATAAGCAGATCTACCGGTCTGTAGAACAGGCTCTGAAGGGATGGGTGCCCCATTGCTTGGGACATTTAGAAAGCAGAGTCGATGCAGCATTTGAAAACACACCAGAGGGGGCAATAGCACATAGGGATGGATGATCCTCCAGGTCTCTGATTGTGATGCTAAGCACACATGGCAGATGAGCCAGCCCTTGGCACCAGCCCGCTGGTGAGCTCATGCCTTGCTGCCGGTTTTGTTCCCTAATATAGATCCAACAGGCAGTAATTTAAATTAGCTTTAATTATGTCTGCTGAGGGGTGGGGTTCTTTTGGCTGCAGCTCTTGCCAAAGGGCCCCTTGCAGTAACTTGTCAAGCCAATGAGCCATGTTGTCGAAAGGACAGAACGAACCTTCGCGTTAGCATTGGAAAAGTGTTCTATAATTCCTCCTGCACCGGCAGGTTCGAAAGAGCCAGAGCACACGACAGAACCGTGGATGGGATCCTCTTCAGTGCCACGGTTACTTTACGGGGGTAACGTCCTCCTCTGCTGTATATTATCACCCAACAAGCTCCCACTTATCTACAGTCTACAGAAATGTGTGGAGATGGACAGAACGAGAGAGCATGAACGAGAATGCGTATCTTCCCATACACACCCCTGGGAGCCAGGAGCTCCTGGCTTCTATTCCTGACCCTAACATACACGCGCTGGGTGACCTCGGCTAAGTCTTTTAGGACAGGAATTTTCAAACTTGGGGGGGCCCAAAGGCAGGCAACCTGCTGAGCACCCCTCAGCTCCTGACTTATCAGGCCAGAAGGAAGCTTCAGGAGCAGTTCACGAGCCGTTCAAAGGGCACAAAGAGCTCAGCTGGGAGGCAGCGCGTTCCACTGGCTCGGATGCCAGAGGCGGAGTCGGGGGCCCTCTGGTCTGTCCCTGGCTCTGCCACTGAGGGCAAGTCACCTTTCCCCATCTGTGAAGCAGAGCTCATGGTACTGCCCCACCTTGGCCAAGCACTCGGACACTGCCCGCTGAGCAGCGCGAAGCCCAGTGTTATTAAGTGAAGATCAATGGCTGTTTCCTAATTGCTGTTGCTAATAGGCAGAGTCCAGGCTTGGAGCCTGGACTGGGACTTGGGAGATTTGGGTTCAAGCACTGTCTAAGGCTATGTCTGCACTAGGAGCTGGGGGTGGGGGTGATTCCCAGCTTGCATAGACATACTGGTGCTAGCGCTCACTGAATTACACTACTATTTTTCGCACGCTATCTTCAGTAGCGCAGGCAGCATGGGCTAGCCACCCCGAGTACAAACTTGTCTGACCCCCACGGGTACATACACAACCCAGTGAGCCCATGCTACCTGTGCTACAGTGGCTACGCTACTATTCTGTGTGCACTAGCTCGATGAGAGTTAGCACAAGTGTGTCTCCATGGGCAGGGATCACCCCCCAGCTCGTAGTGTAGGCGTAGCCTCTGACACAGACTCCCCGGGTGACCCTGACCAAGTCACGTAACCTGGCTATGCCTCAGTTCCCCATCCGTAAAATGGGGTTGATAATCCTGTCTCTCATCCTCTGTCTCTCTTGTCTAATTAGGTGTGAGGATCTCTGGGGCAGGCACTGGCTCTTCCTGTGTGTCTGGGGAGTGCTGATCTCAGCTGGGAATTCTAGGTGTTGCTGTACTGTAATAACAATATTAATGGTTTCCTGGAATTCCAGATGCTATTCTTGTGGGAACAACATTAGGAGGGAAATCTGCAGCCATTCATTTTACCCAACATGCCAGAGGCCAGAACCACAACGTGTTGGGGCATTTCAGCAGCTGAATACATCATCTGCAGCCCATCAGGGCTCTAGGGAAGGAAGAAAACCCACCCTGTTCAGAGCTAATTCTCCAGAGCAAGGTGGAATAATAGTGAAACCTGCCAAACTGGTTAACCAGCCAAGGAACTATACAGGGAGAAATCCTAGCTACCAAGTGCAGGGATTAGACTGTACAAGCTGCTTGCTGGCTCCTGAGTGTCAATGAGCTTGTTGTTATCATTTTGTTGTTGTTGTAACCACACAAGACGCTATGAGTGAGCTCAGCTGGGGATCTGTGTATTTCTGAACGACATTCACAATCAGGATTTTGCTTTCATGTCTAACAAGAAACCCTAAGCCTGGTGTGGAGTGGGATCCAATCTTACCCTCTGGGCCCATGCAGAATTTAGAAACATCTCTTCATGCTCATCGCCAAGCAACTGAGTGTCCGGCCTCACAAAACCCAAACTTTTAAATGTTATTGTGACTTACCTAGCACTGTAGATGTGCATGAGTAAATAAAGTGCAGGCCTCCTGTGCTTAAAACTTTACAATCTGACTTAGCAACAGGAGGAGAGATGATAGCACAGGGAGCTGAAGTGTAAGGACAAAGACCATACGTTTGCGTGATTGCTTGTGAAAGTAACACCATGATCTTGAGCATGCAGTGTACGGGCTTGAAATGTGTGATCATGTCTCCCTCTAGTGGATGGCCTCAATGATTGCAACAGCCTGCTAATTACTGCTAAATGTTACTCCTGCGGGCAGCGCAAATGGTAGGGGCCTGTGCTTTTGGTGCCAAAATTCCCAGGTTCGATGTCTGCTGGGGACCATGGGGTCTATGTACATATGGCTAAGGTTTGCAGCACAGAGGGTTTTTTTTTAAATAAATTAGACCATAGTTTATATGCCTCCTTAAAGAGCTGGGCTTTGAGGGTATAAAGAGACTGGCCAAAGCCTTCCTGGAGTTAGAACTGAGCGGGAGATGCTGAGTAAAGGCATTTCATAACACAGGGACTCACTCTTTTCCCTTTGGGCATCTAAGACTCACATCTGGCCACACCTGGCATGGGAAGCCTCCTCAGATCACACTGTGTCACACACTTAGAAATGGGCAGCATGAGATACCAACATGGCCCTATGGCCACAGGATCCCTCCTCTCCCAGCACTCTGAGCTGCACACGCTAATAATCAAGTCACAGTAGCTCAGGATGATGCCATGTCAAACAAAGCCCTGGCGGTGATAGTGCTCAGACTTGTCATCTGTGGGCAGTACCTGTGGATACAGGAACCAGACAGATCCATCCAAAGGAGAAGCCTGTAAAATTATAGACAAAAAGCAGGGATATGAACACAAATATTCCCATTGTAAGTATAGGTTATATACACCATCGTTCAGAGGTGTCAATGATGCAGGAGTTTGGTTTCGATCTTGATAGAGATATGGCTGCAGAGTTGAGATATGGTGGGGGATTGGATCTGGGCGTATTTTTGTAATATAAATAATCCCCAAACCAACACAAAGGACTCTGCAGGGCACATGAAGGACTATTACTGTGTTTGGCACTGGTGTGACTGCTGCTGGGATATTGTGTCCAGTTCTGGTGTTCACACTTCAATAATTGGAGAAGGTTCAGAGAAGAGTCGTGAGAATGATCAGAGGATTAGAAAACCTGCCTTATAGTGATAGACTCAAGAAGCTCGATCTATTTAGCTTAACAAAGAGGCAGTTACAGGGTAACTTGGTCACCATTGAAAAGTACCTACACAAGGAATATAAATTTGATATGGGCCCTTCAGTTTAGCAGACAAAGGTCTGACAAGATCTGGAATAAAGCTAGATAAATTCAGACTGGAAATAAGGCACAAATTCTTAACACTGAGAGTAACTAACTATTGGAATAACATACCAAGGGTCATGGTGGATTCTCCATCACTGGCAATCTTTAAATCAAGACTGGATGTTTCCTAAAAGATCTGCTGTCGATCAAACAGGAATTAATTCAGCCAAGTCCCATGGCCTGTGTTATACGGGGTGTCAGACTAGATGATCACAGTTGTCCCTTCTGGCCTTAGAATCTATGAATAAATTACACCCCCCCCCAAAAAAAAAAAAAAAGAGAGAGACAAAGACACTGGTGGGCAGCAAATTTCCAAGTGGGAGTTAATGGAGCAGACTCAGCACTCCGTGGGTGCTCCAGGGCTGGAGCAGCCATTGGGGAAAAAAAAGGGTGGGTGCTGAGCACCACCAGCAGCCCCCCATCTGTGCCTCCCCCACCCGCCAGTGCCTCCTGCCTGCCGGCGGCCCTGTTGATCAGCACCTCCCCCTCCCTCCCAGCGCCTCCCGGCTGCCGTGGCGTGTTCTGTGGCGTGCAGGAGGCACTCGGGGGGAGGAGCGCGGGCAGGGTACGCTCGGGGGAGAGAGCGGAACAGGGCAGAGAGAAGTGGGGTAGGGGGCAGGGGCAGAGCGGGAAGAGGTGGGGCAGGAAGAGGCAGGCTGAGGGTGGGGCCTTGGAGGAAAGGGTGTAGTGGGGGCTGGGGCGGAGACGGGGGAGCACCCCCTGGTACATTAGAAAGTCAGCGCCTATGTGAGATGCACTTAGAGATGAATACATATAGTAATTTGGGGTAAACTAAATTGCAGGGATATTGCAGATATCCCCAAACGGAGCATTATAAACCCAGGAAATTCAGAGTTAAGGCTAAATTTAAAAAGTTATCCCCCCATGTTGAGTCCCGACGCTGCATAGATATAGATAATGCACCCAAACAACCTTAACACTCCCCTGTAGTGTCATCATACGATTGCAGTAAAGGCATTTTAATACTGATAGTCCCAAATTAGAGTACACTGATTTTTAAAGACACATCAGATTTTTTTTCCTTCTCCCTATTCCCCCCTCACTCTGTCACTGCAGCAGCCATGTGTATTAAAGACACCCTGGGAGCCTCATTCCCATTCAGAACAGTGGGAGATAGACACCCTTCTCAACATGGCCACCTAACTGTGGGCAAGTTATGAACCAGTTCCCATTGAGAACAATGGGAGATGGCAGCCATTTTGAAAGAGGGCAGTTCTATGTGGAATTCTTATTGTTGTCAGATGCTACCGGTATGGTAATTATAAGCAGTATATCAATAGTGCCTATTATAACGGTTGTCTGACACTTCCCATTATAAGACCCTGTTTCAAGTTATTGATAACTTAGCGAAACGTTAACTGCTTTCGCTGAAATTTACTATGCCAGGTGTCTGCCTCAAGCTGAATTTTTTTGGAGCTTTTTGGCCAGAATGGTTCAGACACTTCTGAGAACGACGTTAGGGAAATAGACCTTGTTTTGCCCATGTTAAAAAATGTTAAAACCTTTACTTTGAAATACTTTAGCATCCCTAGGCCTTGGAAGAAGGACTTCAAATTTGGCAGGGAGTTGGCCTGTGTGTCAGGAATGTGCCTTGTGCCATCCCAGTGAAAATCCACCCAAATTGGGCCAAGTTATAAACCTTTGAAAAATTGCAGTTTGCACATGCTCAGTAGAGATTTGGTAGCTCTAGGTAAGATCTCCAAAGATGCAGTCCTTACTGAGCATGCTCCAGCCTCTCACAGTTGCGAATGCTGATTAGACTGTGCATGTGCCAACCCCACCGAGCGAGTGAGCATGCTGCAGCCCAGGGCTAGGGGGCGAAGCTGGACTTTGCTGTAACTGCTGCTCCCAGTCACGCCAGGCCAGGGTGGGCACTGGAACAGAGAGCAAGAAGCCTGTCTCTCCTGTGCTCTCAATGATCCCCCTCCTGGCGTGGAGGAGGAAGCTACCTGGTTTGAATGCAGGCGGTCAAAAACTGAACTGGGTGGAAGGAAGGGAGTAGATTGGGACAAGGAGACCGAAAGGTGGGAGAGAAACTGTGACTAAGAGTTGGAAGGGGGAGACTGGGACTGGTTGGGCAAGATGACTGTGACTGGGATCCATGGAAGGAGACCGGGAGTTAATGAGAGAAGTTGGGGTGGGGGCAGAAATCTGAGCCAGTTGGCTGAGGGAAGACACTGAGCCTAGTTGTTGGAGCAGGAATCAGGAGCCAGAGCTCGAGGTCAGAAAACCAGTAATGAAAGCCAAGGGGTTGGAGCCAGAAGCCAGGGTCAGAGCTGGAGTCAGGAAGCCAGTAGGGAAGCAGGGCTAGAGGGGACTAGGGCAGGGCAGGAGTAAGATTGGAGCAAGGCTGGGAACAAGGCAGGTAAAAAAGCGATCACAGTGGTGGGCATAATCGTTGAACAGCCAGAGATCAGTTGTTGTTGTAGGGCTTAAAAACAGATTTCCTGACTTCCTTGGCCAATCAGACAGACTGGCCAACTGCTGTGGCCATAGGCTGCTTGGAGACTGGGTAGGTGCATGTCATTAAAAACTTTCATAACACATACGCACAAGGGGGCTGAATTAAGGTTGCTCGACCAACCATAATTTCAGCATTTCCTAATTTTGGATTCCTTGATTGCAACCATAAAATTGTTCTTTTGACATAGGGCTTTTGTGTGTGTGATGTATACATAGTTTGCCATTAGTCCAGAAGCCATTGCTTCTATGAAAGTGAGCTTTTGGTTTATTTTTCATGTCCCATGTAAAACAGAAAATGAAGCATGGCATATTATCTGTGGAAATGACCAGAAAGACATACCCTGCAGAGCCAGTAGATTTACCACAAATCTTTCAATCAATGCCGGTATTTGACTGCCATCTCCACAGCCTTTCCAAGTTCAACAGTATTAGTTCCATGCTGAGCAGGACTAGTGGGTTTATTCCTGGGTGAGGGGATACTGCAGTACTGATGGGTGCATGTTTGTTCAAAGCCTCCTGTTGCTTGGTACAGATTTTCTAATCAACAAATTCCCTTGGAACCGGATGTGGTGAACATAAAGAAGACAGTGGATAAATTTGTCATTCCCTTCATGGGGAAATGCAGATATTGCCCAAGCAACAAGGGCCCTGGGGAAGATGACTCTCTGATAAGTAATGTGTGACAGAAATGCCTAGAAGTTGAAGAGCTCTGTGTAAGCTCGAACGGAATTCGTGTCTTCTTCACCAGCAGAAGTTGGCTTAACTACATCTCCCGGTGAGCGACGTAGCTAGGTCGACCTCACTTTCTAGTGTAGACCAGTCCTCATCCTCAAAGGACACCTGCACGACACCTTCAAAAGGTGAACCTGGGAGCTTAAATTCATAACTCTGCTAGACACTAAAAACCCTGGACTCAACTGGTTTTACAGCTCATTACAGCAATTTGTAACGCACCCCACTGCCTGCTAACCCTGAATTGCCTGCTTCGTTTTAAGTGGTCTCCTACAATATGCGCGAACACCTTATGTTTAACAATCTGTCCCAACTTGTATTTAGCTTAGCCCTCTGATTACCTTCCCCAGACCTGCAGAAGAGCTCTGTGAAGCTCAAAAGCTTGTACCTTCCACCAACAGAAGTTGGTCCCATAAAAGAGATTACTTCACCTACCTTGTCTTCCTTCAAAGGCGGGACATTTTAAGAAAGCCTAATGTAGAAGACTTACTGATGGGTGCATGGGATCTGCAACTCTTGCAATGAGGACAGGGTGGCACAGTGCCCTACACTGTAAATGCAGCCCATACAATCCTCACTGTCAAGGAGGAACCAGACACAATGGCAGAAAGGCAAAGAACTGCAGCACTTGCACACCGCTCTAGAGGGAACGCACATAGGTTCCTGCCTTACGGTTGGGAATGTGAGGCGGTGAAAGAGCTTAATGAAACCGTGGAAAGTCTATTCTTCCTCAACAAGAGGACACAATCTCAAAGCCACACAACCCGCTGCACATCTCTTTGCACTTCTTGATACTTCGAGTGGATAGTGATAGATCCTGCTCTTTCCAGGTGGTAGCAAATGAGCGTTGAAGCCCCATGCGCAACCTGCTTGGGAACTGGGAGCATGAGATCCTCGTTCTCCACTTACCCTAGCCAGGGAGAGAGACAGATGAAAGGAAGTAACAAAATCCCCATCCCTAACATATTACTAGAAACCTTCCTTGAAACCAGACATGGAGGTTATGCAAGATTGGAGAAGACAACTCAAGGAAATTGTTTATCAACCACACCTGGTGTGGAGAGGAAAGGAGAGAGATTAGTAACTGAAAGCTTGTTCTGGGTACATGACACAAGAGACATCAGAGAGGGAATTGGTGGAGAACCAAGGGGAAATGCAGTCATACATATTAGGTGGATACATCTTGACAAGACACAGTCACACTTAGCCATATGTGTCCCAAGTCTAGCAAGAGATGGACAAACTTTCTGGGAGAGACGCCCACGTATGGAGAACCCAAAGGTTTCATACTGGTCACTGTGGTGACAATGTAATAATAAAATATGGAGATATACCTATCTCATAGAGCTGGAAGGGACCCCGAAGGGTCATCGAGTCCAGCCCCCTGCCTTCACTAGCAGGACCAATTTTGCCCCAGATCCCTAAGTGGCCCCCTCAAGGATTGAACTCACAACCCTGGGTTTAGCAGGCCAATGCTCAAACCACTGAGCTATCCCTCCCCCCATGTAAACTTTCTTTAAGCTAAAAAGGCTAATGTGATCCTTAAATGTATAAACTGGGAATACTGAGTAGGAGTAGGGAGGTTATATTATGACTGCGTTTGTCCCTGGTGCAACTGCAACTGGTATACGGTGACCAGTTCTGGTTTCCATGTCTACATTTCAAGAACGATGTTGAAAAATGAAAGTTAGTAAAGAGAAGAGCCATGAGAATGATTAAAGGATTGAAAAACATGCCTTATAGTAGCAAAAGACTNGTATCAGAGGGGTAGCCGTGTTAGTCTGGATCTGTAGAAGCAGCAAAGAATCCTGTGGCACCTTATAGACTAACAGACGTTTTGCAGCATGAGCTTTCGTGGGTGAATACCCACTTCTTCGGATGCCGAAGAAGTGGGTATTCACCCACGAAAGCTCATGCTGCAAAACGTCTGTTAGTCTATAAGGTGCCACAGGATTCTTTGCTGCTTCAATTTTCAAGCCAGTCTGAGTAAGCATGTAGATTTTAGAGCACTTAGAAAAACCGGCTATTAAACAGTAAGCAGGTCTCACCCTTAACTAGGGCAGTACTCCCACTCTTCTATAATAAAGCCGTAGTGAGCCGTAAAGCAGTGTTCATCTGAGGTGCGTTCTATTTAAGCACTTTTTATTTTAATGATTTTGCTCTACCAAAAACTGCTTTGAACCAGACATCGTTGAATTTGAAGTTGGGGGCGGTTACCGTATGCTTGGGGTTAATCACGGTCTGGAGCCCCGGAAAGAAAGAAAAACCTGAACACAGACCTCAGAGAGCACCAAGTGAGAATAAAAGTGCGTGAGCGCTGTGTCAACACAAAGGGAAGGAAAGATCCCCTCCCCAAGGGGTGTTAGCTGCTGTCAAGTTGAGCATGAGGTAAGGAGAAAGACCTTGAAGACGCAAGAGCTGTGAAGCCTATATATACACCAAGGGAGGAAATTTCAACTCAGGCAACTTCAGCAGATCCCAAATGTGGATGGGACGTTACATGTGTCGCGGAAAAGACCCCCTAGGCAGTCATTTGTTCCTGACAGGTCAAATGACTGCCAAGGGTGTGGAATTCGCCACAGTTCATCTGTCGCGGAAAAGACCCCCTAGGCAGTCATTTGACCTGGCAGGGACAAACACTCCTAGGCAGAAAATTTGAATTATAGTCTCAAGCCTGAGGCCCGTTTGTCTCTGACAGGTCAAATGACTGCCTAGGGGGTCTTTTCCGCGACACATGCATGTGGGTTAGTCCTCAAGGGAATGCCAAGGAGAATGTCCAGACCTGAGAACAAGCTAATAATCCTGCTTCTTTAGCTGGATCAGTGACTGGTCCTTTCTTTCCACAGCTAGACTCCTAGCAGGAATGAGTCCGTGAATCCAGAAGCTGCTCTTATTTCGCCAACATCCAGCCCTAGGCTGAGGACACCAAGTGGCAGGGTTCAGGAGTTTGAATGATGCACAGAGGGCTCCGTTACTTAGAGATTAGCGAACAGGGCAGGAGAATCTGTGTTTGCTATCAGGACACATGGTGGGGTAGTGCAGTGCCAAGAGTACTGGAAGGACCTCCTAGCAGGCTGTCTCCTGCTGCTCCTCGCCAACTGCTTTAGGTTTAAAGCCTTTCAGATTCTCCTGTTGTGCCACACGTTGCTACAGGAATCGTACAGGGCCTACTCTTTCTGTTTTTAACGTATCTGTCCATGCTGACCATCAGGTGGCCACCTTTAAAGTCTGAGAAGGAAGTTCGGTATCTATCATCCATTGAGTCCTTGGCTGGAACTGCTAGAAGGGGTCCCGGGTTGCTCTTTTGGGATGTGGACAAATTTCTACAATGAACTAGACTAAGATGCACCAACTTCTTTTGCAAGGGGCACCTCGTCACTTGCTACCACCCTAGGTCGGATTGATGCTGATGCCGAGACGAAAAGCTCTGTATCCTATTCGGTAACCTCCAACTATCCAGTGCCCAGTTATTAAGAAAACCCCTTTCTCCATGTACAGAGATGGGAATATACAAATAAAGCAGAAAAGCACATTCCCTCTAGCTAAGACAGCCTGCTCTCCATTAGAAGGCGAAAGGCTATAGAGAGTCTGAGCTGGGATTAGGAGTCCCTGGCTTCCTGGCCTGTGCATGCACCTCACCTCTCTACTGGCACCAAAGGAAATGGTTGACCGATTAATGTCACTGAAGAAAGAGTCTCTCTGTCTCTCTCTCTGTCTCTCTCTCTCCATGCCAACCTTGAAGCTGGCAGTAGCATCCTCTGCCAGTAAGACTAGCCTTCTAGGCAATGCTATGCTGTGCAACACATTTTATGAAGCCTTGAAGTCACACTCGGACGATTTGCTCCTTCTGGGGAAATCTTCCACGATGCACAGTTGTCCCTGTGGTTTCAAGAACCCGCAATGCAACCTACAACCCATCCACTCCTGGCCTTCCTTCCAACTAGAAGGGATCGGTCTTCCCTTACATAATACACAGCTAACAAGACCATGGATGTTTTTATCCCAGCTCCAGCCTAGAGCATCTATGCAGGACTTAACTAGCCCAGTTCTTTCCCAAGGCAGAGCTGAGATTAATCACTACTACTGAGTTATTTAAGTGGTTACTTAACATATTATGTACATAACTGAATGAAACCACCCCTCTCTCTCTCTTTCTCTTTCTGATCTTTCCCCTTCCTCCAATCTCCCTAATTTTCTTCCTCTGTCAGTCACGCTCCTTTCAATACATTCAGCTTGCCAGAGGGAGCTGCCTCAGCTTGCCAGATGTATCACTGACACACCCTAGCAATAAGGCGCTGGCTCAGAACATTTCAACAGAACATCCCTGAAGTGCAGAACACAGAAAGTACAATAAGATGAGTAATGGTTTCAGCTCGGTTTGAACTGGAAAAATCCGGCCAGCTGATCAGATCTCACTCCTCTCCTCGGCTTTGCAGACACATACACAAATGTACACATACATGAGTGCACTTGGTTTTAAAGGGTGACTGCCAGGTTAAAATACCAATGCCCATGGCCGCTGATTAGAGTCCTCAGCCTGGGAGTTCTGCCCATCGGGCCCTTTCCATATTGTTAAATGCAAGTGCTCCATGCCCCATGGAGAAGAGATCCCAGGATGGTGCTGGGATGGCAAGGGGGGTCATTGTATGAAGGAGGTTGACAACCATTGACTTACATGCTTTCAAAGTCTTTGTTTCATGGCCACAATTTTCAACAATCACTTTGGGTGCCTCATATTTTTTGGCTGCCCAACTTAAAACATCCTTGTAAGGGGCCTGGTTTTTAGAAAGTGCAGAGTGCTTTGAGGTGCCTGCATTAGGCACCCAAATTTGAAGTGCCCAAAATCACTAAAAGCAGCAAAGAATCCTGTGGCACCTTATAGACTAACAGACGTTTTGCANCCAGACTCCAAAGAGAAACTGCTGAGCTTCAGTTCATCTGCAAATTTGACACCATCAGCTCAGGATTAAACAAAGACTATGAATGGCTTGCCAACTACAGAACCAGTTTCTCCTCCCTTGGTTTTCACACCTCTACTGCTAGAACAGGGCCTCACCCTCCCTGATTGAACTAAACTCGTTATCTCTAGCTTGCTTCTTGCTTGCATATATATACCTGCCCCTGGAGATTTCCACTACTTGCATCCGAAGAAGTGGGTATTCACCCACGAAAGCTCATGCTGCAAAACCTCTGTTAGTCTATAAGGTGCCACAGGATTCTTTGCTGCTTTTACAGATCCAGACTAACACGGCTACCCCTCTGATACTTGACACTATGCAAGGCACTGCATTTAGCCGTATGGAGTGGAAATCCATCAACCTCATGAAGAAACTTGCACAAATACAGACAGATATCATCTTCCTTTCCAAATGCAAACGGATGGACATCATACCAAATGGACTAAAGGTAAAAAATCCACTGCTATCTACATACCACACAGACCACAGTGAGAGATTATGCCATACTCTATCAAAGAAACTGAGGAACCACCTGATCAGCATCCTATACAACAAACAGGAAAACATCAAAAAAGAGCTCTCCAACCTGGAGACTCTCATTAATAACCAAACTTCCATACAAACGGACTTCACTAAAATAAGACAGGAGATCTACATTACTCACTTCACCTCTCTACAAAGGAAAAAGGACTGTAAGCTGTCAAAACTCCTACCTGCTACGTGGGGCCACAACCGTGGTACCCCTAACCCACCCAGCAATATCGTCAATCTATCCAACCACACACTCAGCCCAGATGAAAAGTCTGTCCTATCTCGGGGACTCTCTTTCTGCCCTGCCACCCCCACCAACATGATACAGTTCTGCGGTGACCTGGAAGCCTACTTTCGCCGTCTCCGACTCAAAGAATACTTTCAGGACAACACTGAACATCGCACCGATACACAGTTACCCTCCCACCAACAGCACAAGAAGAAGAACTCCACATGGACTCCCCCTGAGGGTCGAAATGACAGTCTGGACCTATACATCGAATGCTTCCGCCGACGTGCACAGGCAGAAATTGTGGAAAAACAACATCGCTTGCCTCATAACCTAAGTCGTGCAGAACGCAATGCCATCCACAGCCTCAGAAACCATCCTGACATTATAATCAAAGAGGCTGATAAAGGAGGTGCTGTAGTCATCATGAACAGGTCTGACTACCAAAAGGAGGCCGCCAGACAACTCTCCAATACCAAATTCTACAGGCCACTTCCCTCAGATCCCACTGAGGAATACACTAAGAAACTGCATCATCTACTCAGGACACTCCCTACACTAACACCGGAACAAATCAACATACCCTTAGAGCCCCGACCAGGGTTATTCTATCTACTACCCAAGATCCACAAACCCGGAAATCCTGGACGCCCCATCATCTCGGGCATTGGCACTCTCACTGAAGGACTGTCTGGATATGTGGACTCTCTACTCAGACCCTACGCCACCAGCACTCCCAGCTATCTCCGTGACACCACTGATTTCCTGAGGAAACTACAATGCATTGGTGACCTTCCAGAAAACACCATCCTAGCCACTATGGATGTGAGGCTCTCTACACAAACATCCCACACACAGATGGAATACAAGCCCCATGTCCCCCCTCTTTCTCCTCCACCTCCTCCCCATTGTTCCCGGCAGGGGCCAGTGTCTCAAGATCCTTGGAGGTATCCACCNCTCTGTGACACCACTGATTTCCTGAGGAAACTACAATGCATTGGTGATCTTCCAGAAAACACCATCCAAGCCACCATGGATGTGAGGCTCTCTACACAAACAACCCACACACAGATGGAATACAAGCCCTATGTCCCCCCTCTTTCTCCTCCACCTCCTCCCCATTGTTCCCAGCAGGGGCCAGTGTCTCAAGATCCTTGGAGGTATCCACTGTTTTGTGTGTGGAGGGGGGTCTCCACAAACTATGGCATGCATCTCTTTGTAAAAGTGGCGGGTCTGCAGCTGAGCACCCAATCGACTTTCAGCATCCCTGGCCTTCTGATATGCCTTCTGCAGTTCCTTTGCTTTCACACGGCACTGCTGCTGGTCCCTGTCATACCCCTTCTCCTGCATCCCCCAGGCAATCTGCTCATAAATGTCCATGTTTCTATGACTGGACCATAGCTGTTCCTGCACAGCCTCTTCTCCCCACACACCCAGGAGATCCAATAGCTCCTGACTACTCCAAGCCAGAGCAAAGCTGAAGTATGTAGACGGCATGGTCAGCTGGGCAGTTGCGCACAACAATGGAGAGCTGCTAGGTTTGCTCACCACGCTGAACAATCAGGAAAAGGCATTTCACAAATTTGCAGGGCTTTAAAGGGTGGGGAGTAGGAGGCTTCCAGTCTCCATGACTCCTGGGCAGTGGAGTTCACAATTGAGACCAGAGCGTACAGTGTCAGGCATTGTCAGACAGTCGCTGGAGGACTGTTAGGGTCAACATAGGTAACACAGTGTCTACAGTCACGCTGCATCAATCTCACTATATCAACCCAGGCTCAACGCCACTCTGGGCGGTGGGGTTACTATATTGGCGTAGTGGAGAGCTTACATTGGTGGGAGACAAATTTAAGTGTAGACACATGCACAACTAGGTCAGTGCAAGGTGGCTTATGTTGACCTAACTTTGCAGGGTAGACCAGGCCTAAGGCATGAAGACAAGATGTTCAGAATATGGAGATGACACACGGAAATAAAAGAACGTAAACAGAATCACACATGCAATGGATATTTCTGTTGCCATCTAACTAATAATGTATGTAAGTTTTTATAATAGCTAAAGAACTCTCTACATCTGGGCTTTCATGGTCTTTGCAACAAGACAAAGTTCCACTAATAAAAAAAAAAGTTGGAATGGGGGGTGTAGTGGGAAGGTCTGATGACCAGCTTGCCTAGTGGTCAGTTTCCTACAGTTTCTTTGGGTCCAGTCATCCCAGAGAGGGCCTCAGCTGTAGCTTCAATCACCACCTGCATGCTCTGATTGCACCCCCAGCAATTTAGAGGAGCAGGGGGGGCAAGGTAGGGGGACCCGAGCCCACCAGCTCCCAACCCACGGACCTAGGGGTTTATCAAAGCATCCAGCCCACTTTTTGAGCTACCCCAAATAATGTTTTCCCCTGGGTCACTTCCCACCAGTCTAGAGCAGCTCAGTTTGGGGTGTGGTCGCTGGTTTAGCAAATTCTCCTCAGTCTCTTAGGCTCCTGTTGAGTCAGTCATATCTCTCGTAGGGCTTTTAGCTCCCAAAGGGGTGGGTGGGAACCCAAGTCCCTGCCACCAGAGCAGCCTCCACAAAGCTATTGCCACTCCTGGCACAGCTCTCGGCATCTAGCCTTGCTTCCTGGTGCCACTCACAGCTCATTCCCCACTTTTCCTGGGCTACCTTTTAAACTGTTCCTCCACCTGGAACATGCCCTTCATGTGTTGAGGGATAGGGCCTCCCTAGCCCAATATTGCTGTACTCCCAGCTTAAGTTCAGTGTAGGGGTCTGTAGACCCCATCACAGGCAGGGTTCAATCATTTAACTGGTAAGAAAGTGGCCAAAATAGTAATAATATAATAAAGAAAACAGTTATAATTAATACAATAGCAGGTCTAATACTGGAAGGGCTAGTCTGTAACCTGGATGTTTCACCCAGGTGTCAAGGGTCACTAGGAGCAGCTCAGGAGGATGGAGGAGGCAGATTCTTTCCCAAGAGAGGAACCAAGGGGAGATTTGTGACTTTGTGGGTTACCGTGCCTCCTGGGGCTATCCCTAGGATGGTGCAGCAAATGTCCCATCTTTTGCTCAGGCCTTTGCCCAAAATCACACTCTAACCCTAAGAAAGACACTGAACATACATTTACTTTATTGTAGATTTGAGGTTAATAATGAGCGTGTATTGCATTCACAAGGCTGGATTGTGGCCTAGACTATGTGCCTATGAAGGGATTAAGGGAGAGCAAGATACTCCCTTCCGTAAGCCTCTGCGTGGCATCCCGAACAGCAGAAAGCTAAGGCTAGGGACTGGCATTAAGGCTCTGTCCTGGCCCTCCCTCTTGCTCTGCCCTGTAATGTTCTTGGAAGCGTCTGAGTTCCTAGAAATTTAGGCGGTCAGCTCTTTGGGGGAAGGGACTGTCTCTTACAATGTGTAAGTACAGTGCCTAGCACAATGGGACCCCAATCTCAACTGGGCTATCAGAATATAAATAAATAATAGTACATGAAGTAGATACAGACCTGAAGAACCCAAACCAGAGTGAACCTGACCCTGACAGGACAGTGCTCTTTCTTTCTTTACTTCCAGGTAAATATTCATCAGCAAAAGACTCAAAAACTAACATTTTTTTTAAGTACATCAGAATCAGGAAGCCTGCGAAACAATTAGTGGGGCCACTGGACGGTTGGAGCCCTAAAGAGGCACTCAAGGAAGACAAGGCCACTGCAGAGAAACTAACTGAATTCTTTGCATCAGTCTTCACTGCAGAAGATGTGAGGGAGATTCCTACAATGGGAGCTGTTCTTTTTAGGTGACAAATCTGAGGAACTGTCCAAGACTGAGGTGTCAATAGAGGTTAATTGATAAATTAAACAGTAATAAGTCACCAGGATCAGATGGTATCACCCAAGAGTTCTGAAGAAACTCAAATATGTAATTGCAGAACTAACTGCGGTGTGTAACGTATCACTTTAATCAGCATCTGTACTAGATGACTGGAGAATAGCTAATTTAACACAGAATTTTTAAAAGGGCTCCAGAGGAGATCCTAACAATTACACGCTGGTAAGCCTAACTTCAGCACCAGGCAAATTGGTTGAAACTATAATAAAGAACAGAATTATCAGACACATCGATAAACATGATAAATTCAGAAAAAGTCGACACGACTTTTGTAAAGGGCAATCATGCCTCACCAATCTGTTAGAATTCTGTGAAGGTGTCAACAAGCATGTGGACAAGGATGATGCTGTGGATATAGCATACTTGGACTTTCAGAAAGCCTTTGATAAGGCTCTTCAGCAAAGTAAGGAATCATGGGATCTGAGGGAAGGTCCACCCATGGATCAGTAACTGGGTAAAAGTCAGGAAACAAAGAATAGGAATTAATGGTCAGTTTTCACAATGGGCTGGTTTGTAGGGGGTGGCCCAAGCTGAGCTCCGGCTGCTCTGGTTCAGGTATTGGTGGAGGAGCCAGCCCCATGGCAATGGTGAGGGCCAGGGCCGGCTCCAGGCACCAGCGCAGCAAGCAGGTGCTTGGGGCGGCCAAGGGGAAGGGGCGGCATGTCCGACTCTTCGGCGGCAATTCGGCGGCGGGTCCCTCGGACCCTCTCGGAGGGAAGGACCTGCCGCCGAAGTGCCACCGAAGAAGAAAGCGGCGTGGTGGAGCTGCCGCCAATTGCGATCGCGGCTTTTTTTTTTTTTTTTTTTTTTCCCTGCCGCTTGGGGCGGCACAAACCCTGGAGCTGGCCCTGGTGAGGGCACTGCTGACTCAGGTTTGGCCCCACAACCCCTGTCATGATGAGGAGGCAGCAGAGTCAAAATTGAGTGAGCGGCACCGAGACCCCCAAGTCTCAATGAAACTCCCTCAGTTTTGGCACCATGCCCTCGCCTCCCATCATGATGGAGTCCGTGGGGCAAAACACGAGTGAGCAGTGGGGCAGCCAGCACAGTTCCTCCTCACTGCTGCCATGGGGCCAGCTCCTGCACCAGGGCTGCCCTGCAGGGGCCTGCCTGTCCTCGCCCCCCTTCCAGCAGCCCATGTCCTCTCTGCTCTGCCCATAGGACTCACTCGATGACAGCCTCACAACCTGTAACAAGTAACAGGGAACTGTGGTGAGTGCCTGCACAGGGGAGCCAGCCAGGAGATGGGCAGTGGGGAGCCTCAGGGGGTAAACTTTGAGGGGGGTTTGCCTACTGTAAGATACAAACGTTGATGTGTAGATGCCAGGCTAAGTTAAAGTGAGAGTCGTTCAGCTGTGCGGACCATGTGAAAAATGTCAGGGTGCCATTGGCATGCCTGCAGGGCACCTCCAAAGGCAGGATGGCAAACCATAGAGCAGCTCTGTTGTGGCAGCAGGTATCTGTTGTGTCAAGTTAGACTCTAGCTGAAGAAATTACACTGGTAAGGGAACTTGGGCCTACGTTTTGTGAACCAAGTTAGAACCAAATTGGAGAGAGTCCAGCGGAGAGCAACAAAAATGATTAGGGGGCTGGGGCACATGACTTACGAGGAGAGGCTGAGGGAACTGGGCTTGTTTAGTCTGCAGAAGAGAAGAGTGAAGAGGGATTTGAGAGCAGCCTTCAACTACCTGAAGGGGGGTTCCAAAGAGGATGGAGCTCGGCTGTTCTCAATGGTGGCAGATGACAGAACAAGGAGCAATGGTCTCAAGTTGCAGTGGGGGAGGTCTAGGTTGGTGTAGCGGGGTGGTCACCCGCTCCTGCCCTGAAAGGGCTTGAAGCCAGCCCTGGGAGAGGGCTGGGGCTGCGAGCTAAAGGCTCGCTGATTGGGGAAGCAGCCGCAGCTGGTCCACACCCCAATCAGACTGCAGCCGGCCCTATAAAAGCCAGTGAAGCCGGGAGCTGAGAGGACTCTCCCTCTAGCTCTTGAGGGAGAAGGGCCTGGCTGCCTGGGAGCAGAGTAAAGTACCTAAAGTGGAGCAGGGCTGGGGGAAGGTTAGAGGAGCTGGGGGAGCTCCAGCCTGGAAACCCCTCAGGCTGCAGGCCTTGTTAAAGGCCGGAAAGGGTACTGGGGTTGCAGGGGCAACCCAAGGGTAGGCAGAGGCAGCAGGTCCAACCCCCCCTTGCCGGTGATGAGTGGCATTTACATTGCAGTCTGCCCCAGTGAACGGGGGCTAGATCGAGACTGGCAGTAGCCATAGTCTGAGGCGAGGTGGGGATAGAGGGTGGGCGTTCCCTGGGGAGGGGAGACCCAGAACTGTGGGGGTACTGCCAGGGGGCAGCACCCCAGCCTGAAAGGGGCACCGGGGTCCAGGAGGGACTCGGGCCCAGCGGCAAGCGGGACACCGGCGTGCAGAGGGCACTCCGGAGGCTGGAAATGCTAATTCCCTGGACAACCAGCAGGAGGCAACACAGCTGTGAGTCCTGCCCCGTGACAGTTGGATATTAGGAAACACTATTTCACTAGGAGGGTGGTGAAGCACTGGAATGGGTTCCCTAGGGAGGTGGCGGAATCTCCATCCTTAGAGGTTTTTAAGGCCCGGCTTGACAAAGCCCTGGCTGGGATGATTTAGTTGGGGTTGGTCCTGCCTTGAGCAGGGGTTTCGACTAAATGACCTCCTGAGGTCTGTTCCAACCCTGATAGTCTATGATTCTATGATTCTGTGAGTTCTGTGAAATCCACAGTGTAAGAGTGAAGGCTAGGGTCTGGCAGGTAAGTTAATGCAAGCGGGAGGAATCTGTCCCTGCTGCGACTTGAATACGCAAACAGTCGTGCTGTCGTCTAAGTTAAAGGAGGATTCCCATATGCTGATAGCGACACACATCTTCTTCCCAGGCCTCCTTCATCTCTGGCTTTACAAAGCACTTGATTGCAAGTGCATGGTCCTAAGGACCTTTCTGCACAGCATGAACATAGAATACACATAGATCCCAAGGCCAGAAGGGACCACTATGATCATCTAGTCTGACCTCCTTCATAACACAGGTCATAGGACTTCCCCAAAACAATCCCTGTTTGAACTAGAGCAGATCTTCTAGAAAAACATCCAATCTTGACTTTAAAATTGCCAGTGATGGAGAATCCACCATAATCCTTGGTAAATTGTTCCAATGGTTAATTACCGTCATCCTTGAGAATTTGTCTTATTACCAGTCTGAATTTGTCTAGCCTCAACTTCCAGCCATAGGATCTTGTTATAACTTTGTGTGCTAGACTGAGGAGCCCATTTTCAAATATTTGTTCCCCATGTACATACTTATAAACTGTGATCAAGTCACCCCTTAATGTTCTCTTGGTTAAGATAAACAGATTGAGCTCCTTGAGTCTGTCACTCTAAGGCAGGTTTTCTAATTCTTTAATCATTCTTGTGGCTTTTCTCTGAACCCTCACCAATTAATCAACAACCTTCTTGAATTGTGGGCACCAGAACTGGATACAGTATTCCAGCAGGGGTCACACCACTGTTAAATACAGAGGTAATATAACCTCTCTGCTCCTGCTTGAGACTCACAAGACAGTTAATTTTGAACGGGAGCCTGCTCCCCGGAACCAGGCAGTCGGGGTACCTACGGAGTTTCTTGAGGGAATGAGTTAGGCACCTGCCTCACCCCACACCAAACACCTGGAGAAGGAGGCAGTGCTGCTGCCCACCTTGTAGCTGTGAGCCCAGCGGCTAGAGCACCTGGGGGGTGGGAGACCCAGGTTTGACTCCCCGCTCTCTGCCCGAGGGAAGAAAGGATGTGAACAGGGGGCTCTTCCACCCCTGCTAACGCTGATCTGCTGTGGATAAATAATGAAAGCATGGTTGGAGCAGGGGGATTGGACCTGAGGTCCCACCGGGGAGTGCCCTAACCACTGGACTTCAGAGCCATTCCCATCCGGGACGAGGGACTAGCCTAGGGTCACCCAGGAAGCCTGTGGCAGAGTAGGGAACTGAACCCCAGTCTCGGCTCGTGCTCTAAGCACCAATCCCGACTTCCCTTCAGATGCTGGCGCTCTCCCTCACTTCCCTTTTTACAAGCTAGCAAGTGCAGGGCAAGCTGGGTTTGGTTCTCTGCCTCGGTTGCTTATTCCCATGGCCAGGTTAGTGGTCTGCATTGCTGTGGAGCAACTGCCAGTTGTTTACAGGGGGGGACTTTGTTTGACCTTAAAAGCTTTTTGTTCCGCTGGTTCAACACAAGGTTATCACACTATCTGCGGTAGCTTGTTAGCTTTCTTCCTCCGAAAGACCAATATAGCTGCAAACATTTCCTTAATGAGTGTAAGAGAAACGGAAGGAAGAAACCAAGGGTAGATTTACTCCCTGGTGAAACAATAAGGTACAAAAAGGTGATATTGTCTCTGTGTTGAGATTTAGCCATCATCTGATCACCTAAGGTTAGCTACGTGAGACCTGTGTTTGACTGGTCCCCTACTCTATTGGCCAGGTTACTGCAGTGAAGGTGATCTGGGCTCCATTGCCAAGCACCTTAAGATGGGACATGTGTAGACACTAAGGGCCAGAACTTTAGCTGGTGTAAATCAGTAGCGCTCTATTGACTTCAGTCGAGTTAGGTGGATTTACACAGCTGAGGATCTGACCCTAAAGCCTTTGTTCTTCTGGTTGAACGAAAGGTTATCGACATTATCTATTGTACCTCATTAGCTTTCTTCCTCCCCCAGGGCAAATGCTGCTCCAAACGTTTCCCGAATGAGTACAAGGTGAGCGAAAGAAAAGGACTGAGATGCTCACTGGTAGAAAGAATAAGGTGAAAGGGATTTTTCCCAAAGCAATGCAACAGAAAAGAGAAAACAGAACAAGAGAGGAAGTGAAGGCACCTAATGTATTCTGTGTGGAACTCATAGGTCATGGGTGGCCCATATAGGGCTTAAGTGAGACATGTGTCCCATTGACCTTGAGCTGACCTCTGAACAGGGGTGATTTTCATCTATCCTGACTTACCACAATGACTTGTATATGAAGGATGAGCCTCAGGCATGTAGCTCCCCCAACTCTTGACCATGTGTTTCTAGAGTAATACAATTCATGAGCAGAGTAAATACAGTGCAACCCACTGGTGAGTTTGTATCACCGAATCCCCTGCTGTGCCTGATCCACAGAGGATACGAATCTGTTACAGCTCCAACTAGACAGCCTGGGTCTTTAGCTCAGCCTGTAACAGCGGTGACCAGATGTCCCGATTTTATAGGGACAGTCCCGATTTTTGGGTCTTTTTCTTATATAGGGTCCTATTACCCCCCACCCCCGTCCCGATTTTTCACATTTGCTGTCTGGTCACCCTACGTGTGTCAGCCAAAAGGACAGTTGTCTCATCAGGAAGAAACTGTCCTCTGAGGGCACTGCCCGCGATGGGAGCGATAAGCGGCTGACATTTTGTATGTGTTTGCATGGGGAGATTGTATTGCAACTAAGTAAATATCAGATGCAAGTTGTAACTTTCCAGACCCACTCTGGAATAATGACTGCCCTTGTCCAGCAATGAACCTGCCTCCTGAAGGGGAAGCTAGAGGCGGAAAGGTGAGACTCGTTTAATGACATGAAAGCACTGGCCTCCCTGCACAATACAGCGACTAGGGATTCCCCTCCTGACATGAGCAAGTAAAAGTAGTAACCTTCCCAGCAAGAAGGGGCAAACTAGTTCAAATATATCTATCTATGTTAGGTACTTCTCAGTGTCTGAGGCAGGGCAGTGCAGATATCCCCATTGTACAGAAGAGAAACAGAGGCACAGAGAGACGGAGTGACTTGCTCAAGGTCACACAGGATGTCTGTGGTGGTGAAGGGAATTGAATGCAGGTCTCCTTCTTCTCCAACGGAGAATCAGAATACCTGCAGCAACACATCCCTCTTGCCAAAACACGGGTCCAGCCTATTGCCATTTCCTGGCTGCAAATTCTTCCTTCCTGGCTTCCCCATCACCCATCCCTTCTCTCCTACAGTCCATCTAAAACACAATTCTCAGCCCTACCTCCATCTTACCCTGCTCTGGACATATCTTCTCCTGCTTCAGCCTCTGCACTGGCTTCTGTTCTTCTTCCTTATCAAGTTCAAGCATCTACTTCGCACTTTGAAAGTTCTCCACAATTCTGTCACTGCTCTGCTCTCCTCTTCCATCTCCCCTCGATTGACTCCTTTGCCCACTCTCTCTTAGGTACTTATGTGGTCTCCATTATTACGGTATCTGAGCACCTCGCCATCTTTAATTTATTTATCTTCATAATACCTTGAGAGGTAGGGCAGTGTTATCACCATTTTACACATAGGGAGCCTATAGAACAGCAGGGACTTCAACCCATTTCCCCAACATCCTAGGTTAGCACCCTAGCCCCTGGACCATCCTTCCACTCTGCATGCCATGACTGCTTTCACTGCACCTTATGCGCCCAGAACATCCTCCCACTCAAAGGACACTCATATTAGAGCTGGTTGGGAAATATGGGTCTGCCCCCCTGAAATTTTCAACTTTTTGCTGAAAAATCAAAACATGCAAAATTTTAAATTTCCAGCAACCAAAACGTTTTTGCCTGAAAACCAAAGTTGGGAGATTTATTTTTCTTTTTGGGGGGGGGGACATTTTCTGTAAAGCAGACATTTTCTATGAAAAATTTCCTTTAGCTAAAAATCCAATTTTCCATTAGAAAAAAAGTTTAGACTGAAATTTTTTGACCAGGCACAGCTGTCTGGAAAAAAAATGTTTGAAATGCCACTTACTCTGTGTTTCCTTGGCACAATAATGCATTGTCACTGCTGTTTGTTTTGTGTTGTGTTGGACCCATTGTACATTGATGATGATTTATTTGTGTTCTAGTGGTGCTTCCCAGCCCCATGATGCCAGGCACTGTACAGACCCATAATAATAGTACCTAGTTCTGATCAGCAGATCTCAAAGCACTTTACAAAGGAGGTCAGTATCATTTCCCCTATTTAGGAAATGGGGAAACTGAGGCACAGAGCAGTGAAGTGATTTGCCCCAGGTCACTCAGACGCTCCCTCCCAATTTGTTTTGCAGACGAGGCTACTCAGGACAAGGACCTGTTAAATGGTGTCTCTAGCCTCTGTTTGCCAGAAGCTGGGAATGAGTGACGGGATGGATCACTTGATGATTCCATGTTCTGTTCATTCCCTCTGGGGCACCTGGCACTGGCCACTGTCGGTAGACAGGATACTGGGCTGGATGGACCTTTGGTCTGACCCAGTAGGGCCGTTCTTATGTTCTTATGTTCTTAAATGTTTGTACACCTATATATACACTATACATGATTGTAGCTAGCAAACACAGAAGAGTCAGAAGTGCATTAGCTAAAGGATCAGAATACTGGAGAATGCAGGTCCCACTGGCTCGTCTCTTATTGGCTGTTTTCTGGGCCCTCCTTCTCTTCCGAGGAGCTCTGAGTGTAGTATCAGATCCCAGACAGCTGGCCCTTTGGAGAGTTACCTTTAAAAAGGAATGATTCTCCAGAACCAGGGTTTCTGACATAGCCCATAGGATTATTTTGCTAGCTATTATATCCTACTAATCCAGCCAGACGTATCAAATAATATGTCTCTCTCTTTCTTGAACTAATCCATTTCATTCTTATATTTTATCAGTGTTAATTCCTTTGAATTTAGGATGTGTTGAGGCATGTGATATGTGTTTCCTCATAGTTATACATAGAATAAGTTTTGCTGAAATGCTGAAATGCAAGAAGTCTACCGGCCTGTAAGATCCGATAAGATCTGCTATATAGCAAAAAGTATAATCAGTTACGCATAAAAACTGGTAATCTTTGGCACAGATAAGAATGGCCCCTGAACTTTGGGGAACCAAAGGGAGGAACTATACACATCACTGAACAGGTTTATCCAGCGTCTACAACCGGTTGGTAACCAGCGGCGGCTCCAGGCACCAGCGCTCCAAGCGCGTGCCTGGGGCGGGAAGCCGCGGGGGGCGCCCTGCCGGTCCCTGCGAGGGCGGCAGTCAGGCAGCCTTCGGCAGTTTGCCTGCGGGAGGTCCGCCGGTCCCGCGGATTCGGTGGCAATTCGGCGGCGGGTACGCGGACCTCCCGCAGGCATGCCGCCGAATCCGCGGGACCAGGGACCTCCCGCAGGCAGGCCGCTGAAGGCAGCCTGCCTGCGGTGCTTGGGGCGGCAAAAAAGCTAGAACCGCCCCTGTTGGTAACTGCAGGATACACCACAACTTGGAAGCAGGGCTGCCCAGAGGGGGGGGCAAGTGGGGCAATTTGCCGCAGGGGCCCCGTGAGCCCTGGCCCGGCGGCGGTCCGGGTCTTCGGCGGCATTTCAGCAGTGGGGGGCCCTTCAGTCACTCCGGGTCTTCAGCAGCATTTTGGCGGCGGGTCCTTCAGTGCTGCCGAAGACACGGATCGACTGAAGGGCCCTGCGCCGATGAAATGTCACCGAAGACCCAGACCGCCGCCGGGTGAATACAAGCGCCACAGCTCCCCCGCTTTGTCCCAGGCCCCCTGAATCCTCTGGGCGGCCCTGCTTGGAAGTTGCCAAGAGAGTCTAGGTTGGCAGTTTTTGGAGTGAGATAATCCTTATTAATATAGAGCGAGTAAGTGTCATAATCCACTAACCTATAGGATAAGAGTAGCCATACATTTCTTAGGGTACGGAAATAAGATTTGGGTATAGTAGGTTGGGCCTGAATTACATAGTGTCAGGATCCTAATAAAATACCTGATAAGGAAGAGTCTTGGAACTAACTCTTTTAGCGCTCTTTGAGAGCTTCTTCTAGTCTTTAGCTCTCCTATATTCTATAGACTAGCTTTTTATCTACCTATCATTCTAGCTTCTATCACGCTATCAGCTCAGCTTGTGCAGTATAGTAGAACTACTCAACATTCCTAACTATTGGGGAAGCCAGAACCATCACTACAACTTCACCTCCTATTACCAGGTCTTCTGGGAAGGGTGTGAGTATGTTAAATTAAGGAACTTATCATAGGAATAAGCAACAAAGAGTCCTGTGGCACCTTATAGACTAACAGATGTATTGGAGCATAAGCTTATGCTCCAATACATCTGTTAGTCTATAAGGTGCCACAGGACTCTTTGTTGCTTTTTACAGATCCAGACTAACACGGCTCCCCCTCTGATACTATCATAGGAATGTTACCACCAGGAGTTTTGGAATTCTTTCACTGTTTTGCAGTTATAAGTTTCATAGCATTTATTATTCTTTTGTTAATCTCAATAAAGTTTTTATCAATTTGGTATTGTCCTCAGTGTAAGTGTTTTTGCCAAGCACCCCAAGAGTCCTCTCCCGATATAGAACTCTCTGAGTTCTTGAACCCTGTAGTCTGAATTGGACAAGAACCTATAAATCTTCTGGTCGGATGCAATCAGCGGTGAGCCATAACAACTAACCCATCAAATTGAGGTCAACACTGAAAGAAAAGTATCCAGCACTTTCTGAGGCAGGCCAATGTGATATCTCCCCAGGAATAAGTAGGGGAACAGACAACAGGAGGTCAGAGTACTCACCAGCTCGAGAAGGACAGATGCAACCACCAGCACCTACTCACAAAATGGTCCCTCTACGGCTGCTCTGAGTTTCTGCTATATTTAAAGGGCCAGTGCACGTGCACCCAGAGCCCAAGAAAGGTATGCTGGGAAAAAAGGTCTGATAAGTGGGTTAACCTGGCCTAGCTAGTAGGGATCAGGCAGTCACCGAGGACGAGGAGGGAAAGGTGCTCCTGTGTGCTACATACCATCATTAGATCACAGGATGCCTCACAGTTTTGTAGGGCAGCTTCTGTGATCATCTCCTACCGGACTTTTTTCTGGGTGGGGACACGTCGGCCGTTCCTATGCCGTGCGTGTTATATCCATGACTGTCCCTCTTCCGCTGCTACTTCCCTGAACGGAGCAATGAGATATTGACTCTTATCTTGTAGCACCCTTGACTGGCTCTCTGCAGTGCCGTAATTCAGCGCTCCCTGCATTGCATGCAAGCATCCCGCACAGCCTGCGTCTCAGCGCGCCGCCCAGACGAACGATGCCCTTCCAGCGTTCAGTGATCACAGCGCGAGAGAGAAATGAAGGGCGTGTCTACACTGCAATGGGGAGGCTCCGTTGCAGCACGTGTAGCTAGCTTTGATGGAGCTAGCCTGCTAAAAATAGCAGCGTAGCTGTGGCGGCATGGGCAGTGGCACGGGCTAGCTACCTCGGTACATGCCTAGGGTCCTGGGTGGGATTGTGCTCGGGTGGCTAGCCCATGCTGCCGTGGCTACACTGCTACTTTTATTGAGCTCGCTCAGGGGTTCTCAAACTGGGGGTCACGACCCCTCAGGGGATCACAAGGTTATTACAGGGAGGTCATGAGCTGTCAGCCCCCGCGCAGGCCGGGGCTGACAGCCTGAGCTCTTCAGAGCTGTGTGGCTGGAGAGCAGCGGCTGCTGGCTGGGTGCCTAGCTCTGAAGGCTGCCCTTCCCCCAGCAGCAGCACAGACATCAGGGTGGCATGGGGGGGGGGGGGGGGGGGGGGGCGGGGGGGGGGGGGGGGGGGGGGGGGGGGGGGGGGGGGGGTCATCGCTCTTTGCGGGGGTCGTCACAGCCTGAAATATTTTCAAAGGGGATCCCAGCAAAAAGAGTTTGAAAACCTCTGATCTAGCTCAATGAAAGGTACCCGGGGTACGTCTGCAATCACGCGTCCCGATTGCCCTGTAGACCTATGCGGCATAACGAGGGAGGAAAGAGATACTTGAGATTTGAAATGAGCTGGAAAGTTGACAAGCCGCAGCGACACAGGGAGGCTGTTCTGGGCAGCAGGATGCTGCAGGACCGGAGGGGTCTCACACCAGCAGAGACCGTTTGCAGGCACAGGGAGGAGGCTGGTGCTAGGCAAATGGAGGGAGAGGAGGGGGGAGGTCGGTGATGTCATCAAGGCAAATCCCAGGAGGTATTTTTAAACCAGCTTTGAACAGGGAGCCAGTGGAGATGGCTAAGGACGGAGGATGGCATGTGAGTGCTCTGCATGCATTTGAAACCGTTTATGACCTCCCGTTAGCGCTCTCTCTTCTCCAGCATCTTTGTCCCAGGCCTCTGCTTTCTGTGCCCATTCCTTTCATTCTCTTCCCACTACCCTGTCACACGGCTCTGGGCCAGCTCCTTCAGGGCAGAGCCTGTTGGAGAGAGTTTTATGGCGACCAGTCTCTGCCCTTCTTTGCTGGTGAGCAGAGGTGGAAGAAGCATCTATGAACAATTACAGACCCTCCTATGCCCCAGCTTCCAGCGACATCTGACCCAAAACACAAAATAAAGGGTTGCACTTCATTGTGGAGCTTCTTGCGCTCCTTCGGTGGCCACAGCCTCCCTGTCCCCTCCCTCTCTCTTCCTTCTCACACACACAGCTCCTGCACCCAGTACTGGCCAGTGTGGTGGTGTGGCCAGTGTGGGCAGGGCATGTGCTGAACCAACTGCTCCTCCTGCATCCTCCACCAGTGGGAACCTTCATGGAACCCATATGTACTATAAAGCTGCCATCCCTCAGGGGCGAATCCACCCCCTCCCTTGGGCACAGCAGCCCCTGCTGGTGGAAATGAAGTAGAAGTTGCACTTCCCGGCACCAGCAAAGATGAATCCAGCCCGGAATCCTTATGTCTGGTACATTTCCCCAGATCTCCCAAGAGCTCTTTCTTTGGCCCCTCGTGTACTGAGGCGTTACCCTGAGCTGAAGGGAAAATGCAATGTGCAGATCTAGCCTGAATCCGGAGCAAACCTAATGGCTTCGCTGACCTTGGCTCCCCTGGCTTTCTGGCAGGCAATGCAGGAGATTCCAAGGGGTTGTTAATTTCTCCATAACTGCATTGCACACATCAGCTGTGCATCGCGAACCAGCCAGATAGAAATCAGCCCAGTGAATACCTGCGAGAAGTAATGAGCTAGCCTGGCCCGTACACCTGCTCCAAAGCTGGCTCCCCTGTGGTGCCTGTTTCTGTTAGCAGTGAGATCGAGGAACAGGGCATAAATCCTGAGAGCTTTAAGGAAGCAAAACGTGCGCATCAGATTGGAACTGGTTCCTGTGCAGGGTGAGGCCTCCATTTCCCTTTCCTGAAACTCCAATACTATCTGCAATGTCCTGAGCTGATAAGGAATGTGTCCCCAAAGTTGAGGCTTTAAGGGTCAGTCCTGGAAGGACAGAGGGAAGTTCTGGGGGGAGAGGTTTACTGGGTGCAGTTGGGAAGGAAAGAAGAAAGTGTTGCTATTTGCTGTGTCTCAGTAGAGAGAGAGCTGACAATGGGGAGAGTTGTGTTGGGAAGGAGGAACCCTTATTCATTGTTACAGCATTACACGGTTAAGTAGCCTGGGTATTTGCATCACGTTATCACTGGCTTACCTTTATTTGTAACAAGCACTATTAAACATCTTTTTAACCTTTTATTAAAGATACAGAAAAAGAAGGAAAAGCAGTTAAAGCCTTTGCAACGTAAAGTATGAAGTAAGGCGTTCAGTTTACGTGTATGATTCTATGATTCTATCCCTTATTTCCTTTCAATTTAGCAGTAGAGAGCTCTTATGGGGCAAAAGGAGTATTAAAGATAGTATTGACTGGGGTACTTAATTGGGGGAAGGGAAAAGAGTGAGCTGAGACGGGCTGGAGTTCTTGTTGAAGTGCGAGCCTGTTTTATTTAAGACAAAAGAAAACAAATACACATGGAAGAGGACGGGGGAAAGAACAGCAAAGAGAGAAAATGCAGCTCTCGTCTTTATTGCTGACTCTGATTTGCAGCCTCCCTGGTGGAAAAACGCAGGGCTAGCCTTTGATCTGATCAGCCATGCCAAGACCTAGCAAACTTCTACTAGTGTCACGCTGTTTAAAGAATTGCTTTTAGCTGCCTCTCTGGCCACCGGCTCACAGCAGTGTTGCAAAGGGTGGCGTTGTCGTGGCTGGCTGAGCCAGACTCTTTGCAGACAGAAGCCAAAAGGAGCGAGAGAGAAAGATCAGGTGGGGAAGGAAAATGACACACAAGGGGGAGGGGGGTGTCTTGGGGGAACCCGAGTCTCACTTGACAGGTGTTCTTCAGAATGTAGCTGGTAGAGGTGGAGGTGGTGATGTCATTGGTTCCCTCTCTCTGGCCCAGGCCAGTCAGGATGCATTTCAGCATCGTGATGATGAAGGCCAAACAGAGTCAAGGTGGATCCTGGGGCCGCAGGAGACAATGGGGGTGGCAGCCATAATGGTAAAAAGCTCATCCCTTCTAATCCACATGTCCCCGCTCCTCCCATTTAGTGACCCCCAGATACAGTGTTCAAGAAGGGGCTGGGGGAGGGAAGGGGGAAGACGTTGTATAACGTGCAACTATAAACATTTCCTCCCATTTCTAGACTCGTTCAGCTTGTTGTCATGCCAACCCGTGACTTTTCCAGGAGCCTTGCCAGACCCCTTAGCTCAGTTCTTTTAACCTAAACAATCCAGCATGTCCCAGTCGACTTGTCTCCAACTTTAGTTGATTTTCATAAACAATTTTATGTAACAAGCCGGGTTGGGCTTTTGTTACCTTTGACAGCTCAGAGAAGTGGTTCTCAACCTATTTACCGCATATGCAGCTTTCTATGTGTTCTGTGGGCTGGATTCACACAATATATATTCTACCTGTATGGCCCTGAGGATGTCACATGGGCTGCAGCTGTATGCTGATTGGGCCGCAAGCGGCCCATGGGCTGAGGGTTGAGAACCACTGGCTTAGAGCATGGTCCCTGCGCAACAGGTACAGAGACTGTAAGGAACCTTCCGTTGACCTAGCTGCATCTCCAGCGGGCGTTAGGTCGACCTACCTACCTACAGCCCTGAGCCATGTATCTAGGTCAACTTAGGTTTTAGACCAGGCCTTACTATGTGTTCATACACATAGCACAATGGGGCCCTAAGCTACAATTTTGGTGCTACTGTAATACAAACAATAATACTAATAATAACATACTCTCTGGCTATAGAGATTTAGATTAATCTCTTCAGCACAGAGATAATACAGGACACTTTTAATGTCTACAGTGTCTTCCAGATGGCAACTATTAATAGAGGGAGACAGAAAATGAGAATCACGGGAGAGAGGTTTCCAGATGAGATTCAAAACTGGATTGATAGTCCATGAGGAAGCCTGATCTAAAGGGCAGGAGACTGCAGGGGCAGGGGCTCTCGCCCCAGAAGGGGTGACCTTGCTGTGGTGGTGGTGGAGAAAAGATGTTACGGCTACCTGAGCAGAGGAGGTGAGAAAGACGCACGTCTCCAAGACAGGCTGGAGTGTGTGCACAGACAGTTTTCAAACAAACAAGGCAGTTTTGATGTGGATTCTGAAAGGCATGGAGGAGTCAGTGGAGTTATTTGGAGATGATGGTAAAAACATTTAAAGTGCCTATGTGATTTAGGAGCCTGAGGGTATGTCTACACTACAGCTGCAGCTGTGCCTCTGTAGGCCTGTCGTGTAGACGCTTCCTACACTGACCAGAGGGGTTTTACTGTCGATGTAGATCATTCATTTCTTCAAGAGGTGGTAGCTTACGTTGACAGAAGAATCCTTCTGGTGACTTAAGCCACATCTACACCAGGGGTTAGTTCGACCGAACTACAGTGCTCACGGCATGAAATTGTCATAGGCCAGAGTGACGTCGCTATGGGCTTTGAATTAGGCCATTACAACTGTGCCAACTAGGTACATAGAAACCTATCCAGTTGGAATGGGTGCTGTATTACATTCCCTCTGCACAGGTGTGAGGGACGATACAAAGGGAAAGACCGTAAAGAGATACCAAATCTTGGCTTTGGTCTCTAGAAAACCGCTAAACCACCAAAAAAGGGAAACAACACTTTCCCCAAAAGGAGCATCTCTCTCACTTCCCTTGCTGCACCAACTGGTGTTTATGCCACTTCTTTTTCTATGCATTGTTTTCATTGGATTTCATAATCTGACAAACTTCATACAATAAAGTTTCAGGGATGACAATGTAATTATTACAACATCACACACTGCATAGTTCCGTTTGTATGTGCACTCACAGATACCTTAGGACTTACATAGTAGATAAGAGAAGCTATATGACTATCTGAAGCCGTTATGACAATCAGAATGACTTAGAGATTTCACAAGAGGGAGTGCAAAGGTTAAGACCGGTGTATGCCTGGGTATGTAAATCAGCATGCACCTTTCAGGCCCCGATTCTGCAATTTATTCTGTGCAAGCTGATCCTTGCATCCATTTACTTCAGCAATTTGCAATATAGGTTGCATGGCTGGGGCCTTAATGCTAAAGGCAAAGTTATGCTGCTTTGAATGAAACAAGCGAAATTTTGCCAAGAATGTTTTTGAAGAAACAAATTTCATTTTTAAATAATTCTTTAAAACATTCTAATTAACACAAAATTAAAATCCTTTTCTAACCTTCAATGTATTTAAATAGCTTAACAAGGAAGCCTCTTTCTTTCTTTCGTTCTTTTNCTTTCTTTCTTTCTTTCTTTCTTTCGTTCTTTCGTTCTTTCTTTCTTTCTTTCTTTCTTTCGTTCTTTCGTTCTTTCTTTCGTTCTTTCTTTCTGCTCCTGGTGGCGATACTCTGTCTTGCTAAATCTCCCAGCTGATTGTGTAGTCGAAGTAGCACTTTTAATGAAAACTCAGTGGTTGTATTTTTTAATCCCTCTCTGGATTCTAATTTGATACTGCTGTAGTGTATTGAAAACTGTGTAACAATTACAAACTGTCACTTTAAATGCAAAGGGATTTCCTGGTCCTGCTTGCAGGCTAGGAGATTCTGTAGGGAAGCATGCAATCTGTGTCCTAAGTAGTCAGTTTGCAGAGAGCCAGCCAACAGTCAGCTCTGTGCCTCTCTGCTTTAGGGAGCAGCCTTTTTTGTCACTCTCGGGTTTTGGTTTTTGTGTGTTAGGGTTCTGGATTCTAAGCAATAAGGTGAGGTTACAGTGCAATCTTCCAGAAAGACTAGTTCAGTGTTTTTTATCTAACTTCTTTGTTTGTATGCCATGAATATAACAAATATAATAAATACGTCTTGAAACACTTTCCTGTCAGACAATCTCAACTGCATCTTGAGTAGAATGACATTGCCCTTTTAAATGATTAATTCTTTCTGTAGTTTCTCACTTTTATACCACCGACCTTTGATTTTCTAATGGCTTTTTATAGGTACGTATAAAATATTTTCGATCTGATAAACATCTTTGTCTATACTATCAGCCCCCAGCTTCTTGCCGGGAGGCAGTTTCATCAACTTTTATTGCTTGCCCCAGCCAATGTCAATTTGCAGCAATGAAAGGCTGTTTAGCAAGTGCTGAGTTTCAGGATGATTTCTCAGGATTCCGTGGTCTATTTCTCACATGCGCCCACACTCAAGTCTTTCACGCCCTCATCTTCCCGCTCTCCGTTCTCTCACGCTCTCAGCAGTGGCAGTTCCTGTAGAAAGGGCTTTGAGCAAGCACACACACGTGTGTGATTGTGTGTGTGAGACTCACAGGGCCGACGAACACAGCAAATCTAGAGTGGGGCATTCTCCACTACCCCTGGGGCACATGCACAGTAATGATTTGCAAAGTCAGACAGGAGCTGAAGCTGCAGCGATTTCCAGTGGCGTTTGGGGCACTGGATTCACTGCCCAAGCCACAGGCTGTGGTGACTGCAGAGTGCTCTAATGTGTCACGCTCTAACTGCCCCATGTAGTCCCTGCTGGTGTGCTCTAAAAGGTAGAATGTGCCAGCAGGCTTTACATGGGGCAGTTCGAGCGCTGTACAATCACTGCAGCCTGGGATGTGGGTGGTGAATCCAGTGCCTCCCCCGTTCCCCCCACCCCCAGCCCCAACCTGGGACCATGGAGGGGTGAGGCCAGGGAGACAAACTCTCTCCAGCCATAGGCCCCTGCCTGGGGGTCCCGGTGAGGGAGCTGGTCACAGGCCAGGCAGTCCTTTCCCTCCCTGTGTGCAGAGTAGGTGCTGGGCCCAGGCGGATCCAGGATGGGGACACTACAGCCAGGACATGGCACGGAAACACAGAGGCCAGAACTGCCAGGAGCCAAGGGCAGACCTGGACCCGGAGCCAAGTGATGTTGGGAGCTGGATACCAGGGCCACCAAGACACCAGAGCCCCCTGTGGGGAGCAGGAGCTGGACACAGGCAAAGGGGAGGCAGGGACAGAATATCTGTGGGGGCGTCAACCCCGCTCCCCTGGGCCTCCTCTCTGCTCCCCACACTGCCCTCCAGTTCCTCCCAACTCCTCGCTGCTGAGCAGGTAAATTATCCCACTTGCCCCCAAACTTCACCAGCCCCCAGAGACTCTCGCAGAACCAAATGGATCTCTGGGCCAGAGCTGGGGAGTTCAGCTGCTGGTGCAGGAAGCTGTCTGCAAACGTAGGGTTCAAAGGCCAATCTGGCCTATATGAATTGGTAGGTGCCTCCTGGCCTGCAAGCAGGGGAGGTGGATAGCAAGAAAATCAGGCCATGGGGAACAGTGGGACGGCAGTAGCAGAGCAATAGAAAGGAAGGATTGTCCACTGGTTAGCGCACTAGTCTAGGACCTAGGAAACCCACGTTCAGTTCCCTGTTCTGCCACAGACTTCCTCTGTGATCTTGGGAACCTTGCTTAGTGACGCAAAGGTCATTAAAATCAATAAAAGTTAGGAATCTGAGGATGTGGGCCTTAGACTCTCTGGCTGGGTGCCAAAATACCTTTAAAAATATGGGCCTCTATTTCCCCATCTGTACAATGGGGATGTCCTGGCATTTCCATCCCTCCAAGGGATGTTTTGAGGAATAATGAAGACTGCGAGGTGCTCTGATACTACAGCAATGGGGGGCCATATACTCACTTCATATAGATAAACTCGAGAAGTATTTCTCCATGATGCTGCAAGGCCTGTGTCATCAGGCTGCTCCCCCTGTGGCAGGCCACGGCACAACTGGTGCTCCTGCCTCAGTTTCCCCTTCATCCGTGGGAAGGAACATGGTCACTCAGTGCCCACTTCAAAAGCCCGCCTCGGAGCAGACCGTTGTTCACCAATATTAATGTGGGTCAATCTGGAAAGGGCTGCGAGGCCAGGATCATTGGAAACTCAGGCTGGTTTTCTGCAACCTGGAACATTTGCTTCCTGGACCGCTATGGACATTAATCGTGTTGCCATTACTCCTGTCATTCTGGGAGACCCAGCTTGGCCTTTGCTTCCCTGGCTTGGGAAGCCATTTACTGGGCACTTGGGTAGACAGGAGAAAGGAGCTGCTGAATTCTCCCATGAGTAGCTACAGAAGGAGAGTGGAGTGTGCATTGGGAAGGCTGAAGGGACGGTGGCGGTGCCCCATGACAGGACTAGAAGCAGCTGGGCAATATCTGACTAGGTACTTGTTGCATTTTGCACAACCCCCGTGGGAGCCGGGTGGGAGAGCATCCCTGACAGATGGCAGGAGGAGGGGCAGAGACTTTTGGAATGATCTGAACAGCCAGAGAGGCTGCCTCTGCTACATGCTGCAGCTGGCCAACATGGCAGCACCCTGGCGGTAGCCAGACCAAAGCTGTTTAAATCCCCCTGTGCAGTTTTATTGTAATATAACACACTGCGCTGATTGGACGAGGTCCCCTCTGCAGCACTGTCAGGCTGGATCTCCGTCTCGCGGGCCTCCGGTGCTGTCTCTTCCAAAGTATCCGCCTCAGGGGTTTGCAGAGACCCTGACTGCTTGTGGCAATCTCCTCCTGCCTGGGGCCCTGGTCAGGGGCCACTGAGGACTCTGCAGTGGTGTCCAGAACAGGCTGGGGTTCGCTGGCGGCCTCCCTTGCAGAACACCCAGTCCAGCGAGCTCACCCAGATGTCTTGTTACTGGCCCTGGCATTTTATAACTGCCGGAGCGCCAGTCCTTTGTCACGGCACTGGCCCGTGTCCCAGAAGAGACCCCCACACACACACTTGGTTTGGTTTGATATGGGGATGGTGTGGAGGCCAAAACTATAACTGGGTTCAAAAGAGAATGAGACAAGTTCCTGGAGGATAGGTCCATCAATGGCTATTAGCCAAGATGGTCAGCGATGCAGCCCCAGGCTCTGGGTGTCCCTAAACCTCTGAGCGCCAGATGCTGGCACTGGAGAACAGGGAATGGATCATCTGATGATTGCTCTGTTCTGTTCATTCCTTTGGAAGCATCTGGCAGGGGTGTGTGCATAGGCACCGACTCCATGGGTGCTCCGGGGCTGGAGCACCCATGGGGAAAAATTAGTGGGTGCTCTGCACCCACCAGCAGCCAAGCTCCCCGCCCCGCCCCACCTCACCTCCTCCTCCTCCCCTGAGCGCACCGCGTCCCCGCACCTCCGCCTACCTCCCAGCGCTTGCCGCCACCAAACAGCTGTAGCAAGCTCTGGGAGGGAGGGGGGGAGGAGCGGGAATGTGGCGCGCTCAGGGGAGGAGGCGAGGAAGAGGCGGGGCCAGGGCGAGGACTTTGGGGAAGGGGTTGGAATGGGGATGGGAGGGGGCGGAGTTGGGGCGGGGACTTCGAGGAAGGGGTTGGAATGGGGACGGGAGGGGATGGGGGCAGAAGGGGGTCGAGCACCCACCGGCACCAGTAGAAGTTGACGCCTATGGGTGGGTGCAGGAATTTAAATTGGACTGCCTTTGGGGGGGCACATTAGAACAGCGGCCAGGGACTGGGTCAGCAGCTCGGGCTGAGGCAGTGAATGGCATCAACCACCGGGGATGGAGCAGCGGCCAGGGCTGGGGCTGTGGCAGCAAACGGTGATCAGCCGCTGGGCTGGAGCAGCAGCCGGAACTGAGGATGGAACTGGAGCATCGTGCGTCCAGGGCTGAGGCAGCAAACGGTGGTCAAACACCAGGGCTGGAGCAGCTGTCGGGGCTGGATCCAGTCCTGGAGCAGAAATGCCTATTTTTTAGATGACTATTGGGGTGCGTACCCCTGCTTGTCCCCCTTGTGCACGCTCCTGGGCATTGGCCACTGTCGGAAGACAGGATACTGGGCTAGATGGACCCTTGATCTGACCCTGATATGGCCATTCTCATGTTTTGATGGATGGCTTGGCACTCCGGTGAGCGCTGTTAAGATGGGACTGGACTCTCTCCTCTCCCCAGAAGGTAAGGAAGTCCAGGACCTCAGCACAGGACCATGCAGAAGCATGGGGCATGGCTGCTGTAATGGGTATGTGACCTGGGTGTGTGACCTCACCACGAGCTGCAGTAGCAATGGGGTGCACCTGGCCACGCCTTAGACCTTAGTCCATCCCGTGCTTTGCTGCACATTGGGCTACCCACATTTGCCATCCTTACTTGTCAACTGCCCTTCTCTCCAAATCTTCCCATTTCACATTGAGGTACTTGATGTCATTCAGAACTGTTCATTTCCATGTTATTCTCGGTCTTCCCCTCTCTCTTCTTGCGTTTTCTGGCTTCCATTCAAGGGCAGTATTTGGTAAGCGTTCTTTTTCCATTCTCAGCACGTGTCCCAGCCACTGATGTCTTCTTTTATAGATTATTTATGAGAGGGTGCCTTGTCCAGTCATTTTTCTGATTTGTTAATTCATCTTCCTGTCTCTATTTGTCATTCCCAATATTCTTCTCAGACATTTGTGATGAAATGCATTCAGCTTTTGCGTCTCTTTCTTGGTAAGTTGCCATGTCTCACTGCTATACGTTGTGATGGCGATAATAATTGCTTTGTACACGTTCAGTTTTGTCTTGAGGGAGATGTTTTTGAGTTGCCAGATGTTTCTGAGTCTTCCAAATGCAGCATTTAAATGGGGGGGGGTGACAACTGGCCAAGATGACCCCGGAGCAGTAGAGGACACACAAGGTAGACAGAGAGGCTGACTCACNGAGCATTGGCCTGCTAAACCCAGGGTTGTGAGTTCAATCCTTGAGGGGGCCACTTAGGGATCTAGGGCAAAATTAGTCCTGCTAGTGAAGGCAGGGGGGTGGACTTGATGACCATTTGGGGTCCCTTCCAGCTCTATGAGACAGGTATATCTCCATATTAAGGTGTGCCCCAATGCAGTGTGGGATAGTAGTGGGAGGACTGTCAGAAGCCAAAGAGTTATTTCAAAATGGGGATGCAGCCACACCTACCTTATTAAAGAATAACTCATTCCTCATTTGAGTTAGTGCACTCCCAGAGCGGATTAATGAATGAGAAAATTTGGGGGGGAAACTATGTGTATGTGGAGGAAAGGCTGTTCATTGCGAAAAACCGCAATGAATCCCAAATAATTTACAAGGGAGACAAGCCCTTAGTAGATGCCTGAGCACTCAGCATCCCATCCCCTCAACAACCCTACACGCCTCCATGCACCTCACACATGCCACTTGATCACCACGCAGTGCCCGGGTCAGTGGAGGGCATCTAGCCAGCTAGAGAGTTCCTGTCTCTCCCTAGAGTTGCTCCCCATAGTGTAAGGGCTAGGCCGACAGCAGCCGCAGAAGGATTAGTCAGCCTAGAATAAAATTTTGGCGCTCAAGCCACTTAGGGTACATCTACACTGCAACCCCCCCACCCATGGCAGCGAGTCTCAGAGCCTGGATCAACTGAGTCAGTCTAGCAGCGCTCGCACCATGGGGCTACAAATAGCCGTGCAGAGGTTCCTGCTTGGGCTCTGAGCCCCACTCCCCTCACTGGGTTTCAGAGCCTGGGCTCCAGCCCGAGTGGGAACGTCTATGCCATTTCTTAGCCTCATAGTGCGAGCCCAAGTCAGGCAAACCAGGCTCTGAGCCTCGTTGCTGCAGGGATTTTTTTGCAGTATAGACATCCCTTTAGCCTCCATCTGCCAGGACTCCATTCCTTCACCAGTCCAGCTGCATCACGTATTCCCCCCACCCTTGCTTTCTCCCCCACATCCATCTGTCCAGCCTAGCTGCACCTCCCTCCCTGCAGAAATACATGTCAGGCCAGCAACCCATCACATAAGCTCCTCCTTGGCACGTTTCCTCTTCTGATGTTTCAGTTTGCTGTGTGTCACTGCAGCTGTAACCTAAAAACATCCTGATTTGGCCACATGGATGCAGCCTGCCTTCCTGAACCTCCCCCCACCCTGCAGTTTCAGTTGGATGCATTATTCTTTGTCACTTCCTGCCCCTAAAATAAATTGAAGTACAACCTCCCTGTGTGCAGTTGAACTGCTGCTGTGTTGCTCCCCAGAAGTGGCTGCATGTCAGTGGTGGCTAAAATGGTCCCTGTACATGTAGGTCCTGATTCTGATTTTAACTAAGCCAATTTAACTCCATTTCAGTGGAGTTACTCCAGATTTACACCAGCGCGAGAGAACTGGACCCATAATTTTGCATATCAGCTTGTTAATTCTGTAATTCACTTTGGGAGCCTCTGGAGTAAAGAGTGCTGCATAAAAGGTATTGTATTCACTTTCAAATTGTGGAGACTAGAAGCACCGGTTCATTGCTGTAGCTGGGAGAATTACAAATAGACATCTGATATTCCACTGATCAGTATTAATCTTCATCATACCCTAAACCAGGCTGAAAGTCAGGAAAGGAAAGGTAATACTTGGGTACTTCACTTTCCCAGATTTCATATATTGTAACGCCAGAAGGGACTCTTACACTCATCCAGTCTGACCTCCTGTGTAACCCAGGCCCAGTGATTCCTGCATCTTGTCCAATAACTTGCAGTTCAACTAGAACATCTCTTTCAGAAAGACATCCAGTCTACACTAAGGGTACATCTACACTACCCGCCGGATTGGCGGGTAGTGATCGATCTATCGGGGATTGATTTATCGCATCTAGTGTAGACATGATAAGTCGATCCCTGATCGCTCTGCCGTCGACTCCTGTACTCCACCGCAGCGAGAGGCGGAAGCGGAGTCGACGGAGGAGCAGCGGCAGTCAACCCCGCGCCGTGAGGACATGAGGTAAGTCGACCTAAGATACATCGACTTCAGCTATGCTATTCTCGTAGCTGAAGTTGCGTATCTTAGGTCGATTTCCCCCCCCCCCCTCAGTGTAGACCAGGCCTAAGATGCCAAATGATGGAGAATCCACCACAACTATTGGCAATCTGTTCCAGTAATTATCCTCACTGTTACAAAAAAAGTGTGTTTTATAATAGTAGATTTTGTTCTTATTTCAAAATAAATTTATTACAAAAGCTTACAAGGACATTTACAGTTGAACAAAGTGGTGAAGAGGTATCTTCAAAAGAACTCATTGTTTTGATATTGAAGTATGAAAGAAGGAAAGAGGACTTTATTTTTAACAGTAACGCACAAACTAAAAGAAAAGCTTTCACAATTTTCTTTCCAGGTATCTAACATGAGTGCAAACAGGACTACAATTTGATAGGAATGCCAGCTGCTGTTGAAGGTGCCCTCTGAATGTAACATTACGACTTCCTTTTCCCTCTTTAGTTTAATAATAGTTCTAAAACTGTGTACTAAGATTTTGTGTAACCTAAAACACTCTCTAATCTGCCATCCTTATGGGGTTGCCATATGGATCTTTGTTGCACATGGAACAGACATCTCTTGACCTTGAATCTGCATATGCACCTAGAATAGGGTTAATCTCTTCCAAATTAGACTGAAATGAGCTGAGATTCAAAGAAAGCTCTGTTTATTTCCTCTACTATAACTGCTCCTCTGATATAAGCAAGAACATGATGCTCTTCATTTCTAAAGGGTGTTCAAAGCCAGCCTAGGTATCTCATCCTGTGCTTTTCCTTGTCTTTTAGCAAATCTATGAACCAATTCCCAGTGTACTCTATGGGCTGGCTTCTTATGTTTTTACATCTGCAATAGGTCCCTCCCATATCCCTGATCTTTGCATAACCTCACCTTAGCCCCCTAAAGTACAATTCAGAAGGAAAGGAATACAGCATGAAGGTAGCACTCAGCTACTGTGCACAATAAAGGTAGATTTCCCTTTCCTTTTACAGATTCTCAAGAGACGAAAGGGGATGAGAGCACTTTAACAGGCATGTTATTGTCCCTGAAGCCTTTCCAAGTGTCAAAGTTTACTGGAAATGGTTTAAAAATAAACAAAATAAAATGGACACAGTCATTTTACAATCTCAATATTGACACACACAGAAAAAGCACGAAAGAATACAAAGTTTTACTGACTGTAAATATGTACTGCATACGAGAAACATAGTGAAAGGAGTTCATGCATTAAAGGAACAGTTATTAAAGGGGTCTCTAATAATATGATGCCTTGGGAATCAGAGATTGACAACATGCCGTCACTGAAGGTCAAATAGAATGGCACAATGGGAACTAGAGATTCTCTGCCAAGATGGCATCATGGATCTCAAAGACAATCGAATAACATGATGCCATGAGTATTGGAGCTACAACGTGGCACCATGGGAATTGAGATGCTCTTACAACGTGGTGCCATGGGTATCAAAAATGTTCTAATAACATGGGAGTTGGAATTTCTCTGATTATACTTTGAAAATGCAATGATAGTATCGGAAAGCAGGTCAGTGAATAGACAGCTGCCTTATGTCACCCTTGAATTAACTCTTCACTGTCCTAGAATTATGTACATAAAGCTAATGTGAAATTTACATGAACAAACACAGCCTTATCGAGAGTCAAGCACCATGTTTTCAATTAAACATGACTATAAGCTTGGAATCCTGTATAAGCCTCTCTAATGAGTAAGAATCGCTAATGCATTCAGGAAGGCAGCTTTCCCAGGCAAGCTTCTGGTGGATTAGTGTTTTCCTAAATCTTCTCTTCAATGACCCAGTGAACACTGAGGATCAAATATCCATGTGAAGTGGGCTTGTAAAGGTTTTGTCCTAATACAAAATTAAAATCCAGTGCATTGTTGCTTTCTCTTTATTGTGACGTTATACCTAGGCAAAGCCTGGTTGATGTGGATCTGAATGCTATGTTATTAATGGCATGCACTACAGATTTAATGGGCTACGGTCATCCCTGGTGTAACACCATCGACCTCAGTGGAGTTATACCAGGAATGAATTCAACAGCAGACTGCAACCGCTTGCTTCTCTTTTGCATCTAGATCTCAAAGCCCTTTATAAAGGTGCGTGTGAGGAGGGATCATCATCCCCACCTGCCGATGGAGAAACAAGCTCAGAGAGGTGAAGTGATTTGCCCGAGGTCACGCAGTAAGCCAGTAGCAGAGCCTGATTAGAACTCAGACGCCCCCCCCCCCCCTTTACCAGGATGAGACTAATGGTGCCTTTGGCAAAGGCTCATGGGCAAACTTCTAAAGCAAACGCATCAGGGTGTACAAAGAAACTAGGACAGAATTTCTCAAGAAGTGGAGTCTCTTGTTGTTCTTGAATCTTTCTCCTTCTCCTTCTCTTCTTTGGTTCCTGCAGTCCTGTGAAAAGTGTCCATATCTGCCAGCCTCCTCAGACCCTTTCCTTATGCTTCACGTTGGCCAACCTGACATTTTCCTGCTCAGTGGATGGTGGAGATGGCTCGTCGTGGCATCCAATCATCAGCTGGTAAACCAGCACTCCAGCAACTGCCCCAAGGAAAGGGGCCACGACCGGGACCCACCACCACTGCATGCCAGTACTGAAAGACACAAGAAAATGAGAGATGAGGAATGGGTAGCAGGACATCAACCAGAATAACCCAAACCCTGGGCACCTCAGAATATTTCCAATGACTTTCAATTGGACAAAGTCTCCTAAGTGCCCGAGGACCTTTTGAAAATGGGATGTAGGCGCCTAAGTCATCTAGGTACTTTTGAAAATTTTCATCCCTGTGCTTGAATGACCCAGAGAACTGGGACTCTCTCTGGCTTCACTGTCACCCTATCAGAAAGCAGTGACTTCCTAAGAGTGAGCATGATTGCAGCCTCTTAAGAGAGTTGTCAGTGCTGTCCCACCCACCTCAGTAGGGAGAGGACTTTCCCCCACCCCTGTTATTTCCCCATCGCTTCCATTTGGCAATAGCCACAAAAATCTCCAAACGAGCTTATGTTCAGGGAACAGTTGCCCTTCCCATGCTTGCTCCTAGGCTTACTACTCGATAGCAGTGCCAGGGCATAAGCTCTGATCTCTGGAAAGGGCTCTGCGCCGGCTGTTTCTCATTGCTCAGGAAATCTCCAGGGAGATTCATGCCTTTTAGGAATTTTAATGTGACCCAAAGGTGCCTCAAAATGCAGAGACTGCTTAGGTGTCCCTTTCTGATGGCCACTTCCAGAAGTGCTTGGGTGAGTTACTTTTTGGCTACCGTGTGCCTTGATCCCATCAGATCTAGGTAACCCGCGCGCCATGGAGAAAACACTTACGAGAACACTTCCGTGCCCCAGCCGGCAATGGAGGTGAAAAGACGAGGCCCAAAGTCCCTGGCTGGGTTGACGGCGTATCCAGAGTTGAAGCCCATGGACGTCCCGATAACCAGGACCACAAAGCCAACAGTGAACGCCTCTAGGCCCCGGGGGATAGGGTTGTTGTAGGGATCCACAATAGCCAAGACGCAAACAATCAAGGATGCCGTGCCAATGAACTAGCAGGAAAAGGAGGGAGAGAGACATGGTTGAGGTTTGATCAGTCTTTTAACAAAGTCACCCAGCTACTGGGTGGAATGCTGCATGTTTCGAACTTATCCTATGGAGTGACGAACAGGGATAGTGAAGGATGTGATCTCATTAAGTGCAGGGAACACCAAAGGGAATACAAAGTGGGGAATACTATGGCAAAGGGAACATGTCCAGAAAAGAACCCACCCTTAACAGTAGCCTCATGGAAACATCTGGAGCAGAGAATGTCTCTTTCTCAGTAAGGCTACTTAGGAGTAGAAAGCTGGGTCTTTGAGTTCCCATGAGTCTAAGGACACATTCTTAGCAGCGTCAGTGGGAGAGACTGCACTGCAAGGAGGACATTAAATAGTCCTCTAACAGCCTGCAGTGATACCAGCTCAGGCTAGGATCTCAAAAGCTAAACAAGGTCAGTCAGGGTTGACACTTAGAAGGAGACCAAGGTACCACAGAGATCCATATTCATGATTCCCCCGTGCTACTATTCCTTCTGTAGGTATGCCCCTGACGAAGTGGGTATTCACCCACAAAAGCTTATGCTCCAATACATCTGTTAGTCTTAAAGGTGCCACAGGACTCTCTGTTGCTTTTTACAGATCCAGACTAACACGGCTACCCCTCTGATACTTGTGTGTTGGAAGACGCCACTTTTCTGGAGAGAAATAAAACCAGGGTTCTGCCCTCGTGTGATCATTAAAAGTCATAGGGCGCTTTTTACTAGAGTGGGGTCTTAGCCCTAGTGTCCTGGCCAAATTTTAGTCTGTTTCCATGTGCAGGCTGCACTGTGGCCACCTATACCATTAAAGCCTCCTGTACCCAGGCACACTCCTGCACTCTGATCCTCATGCTGACCAGTGGATTATTGGGTCCCGACTGGTGAATATCACTGATCTAAATCCCAGGAAACGCAGCATTGTTCCTCTTGAAATTGAGTGAGAGGGACAGGATTGTCCTGCAAGGTTCTCTTACCAGCACCCCAACTCTCTTACCTGGTCAAAGAATCCATTCAGTACATTCAGATGATCAGACGGGTATGTGGCAAAAATGCCAGCGGTGCCATTCGGTCCCACTACAAACAACTGGTTGTTGCCAAAAGCCCATATGGCATCTAGAATGGGAAACAGGGTTGGGTCAGTCATTCATCGCCTGATTGTTCAACAACACAGCACAATCCGGGGCAGGGGGTGTTATTTGGGAAGCCTAACAAGTCATCTGGACTTAAAACCTATGAATATTACAATAGAGAATCACCATATTTGTCCATCGTACACATTGCTGAGCACCATACGACTGGCTGCAATACAGCCAACTGCTGCTCAGGAGACACAGTTACTTAGCAGCTATGGGGTACCGGGGGCCCTATGACTTCTTCAGCGTCCTGTTGAAGCTCAGCACCTGTGTATAGGATGAATAATCACGTCCCATAATTCAGTAACGCTTAACGTTGACCTTGGTCTGTTCTCTGACTGTGACACTGGGTCATTTAGTCTCCTGAGGGCTATAACAGGTTGGTCTCATTCCGGTTGTTGGGTTTGGTGCGTGGGTAGCTGGGTGGGTGGGTGTTGGTGGCCTGTGATATACCGGAGGTGAGATTGGATGATCTGGGGTCCTTTCTGGCCTTAAACTCTATGACTGTTACTGCAGTGGACAATGCTCTCAATTTAGAGATGATAATGAGCCGGAGTCTCTGCTCAGGTACGCATGCGCAAGTCCCATTGACTTGAAGGGGAATTAAGTATGTGTATCTGAGGCCAAAGTCCGGTTCAAGGAGTTGTCATTGATCTTTAATAAAACTGATTATTTAATTAACAATTGAGTATTGAGAATGTTTTCCTAAATTTAAACAACAGCAACGAGAGGTATAAAACCACTCTTGCACGGCAGTTAGTAATAGAGCCTAATAACCAACTGGTCCTGACTGTACCCCCCAAGAGGGGCTTGTCTGCAGGGCAGCACGTTGCCGTCTATGGGGATGTGAATTGCAGGGCACTCTATCGGGTTGCGCTCGAGTTACCTCCTGTAGGCCCTGCTGGGTGAGCTGAAACGTACCTAGATTGCATTGATGTAGGCCCGTTTCAAACAGGACTATGTTAACGTGAACTGGTGCCTTTTAGTTCATGCCAGCAAGGTCTACATGGGGCAGTTAGAGGGCAACACATTAGCATGCTCTACTATTCACACCCTTGTGGACCTCACCTTGCTGCTATGTAGACAAGCCCTAACCAGCTCATTAAATCAGGAAAACTGGATCAAAAACGCTGTTAGTTACTGATTGTTTGCACTTTGTTAGGTAATGGAGTTAACTGCTGCCTTGCTGTTAATCCTTATTTATTCTTTTTCTTGGCTGTGTAAAACAAGAGGAGTTAATTGTTATAGGCTGAGTGTCACCCCAGAGGCTGCCAATCAGGAGACACAAAAACAGCAGGCATGGGAGGGCTCCGAATAGAATTTCCTTGATGGGACAAAGCCAGCTGTCACAATGTTGAGCACATATCGTTGTGACCCAGGTGAAGATGTTACATGGGGCCCTGCGATTGATTTTGGGAGCTTTGAATGCGAGATCACTCTGGAAAAGCCCAGAGATACTAGGATGGCCATCAGCCCAACCACAGGAAAATGCTCCGATTTGGGTGAGGAAGATATTTTTTACAGCATAAGAGAACAGAGGGAGAGGGATGGCGTAAAAACCGAGTGGTTTGTTCACTTACCATAGTACAAGCCAAAGACGATGCCCGCTCCTAGGAAAGCACCGAGGGTTTGTGCCAGGATGTAAATAGGCAGCTTAATCCACGGCTCCCGGGCCATGAGGCACATAGCAAAAGTTACAGCAGGGTTCAAGTGGCCACCTGGGAAAGAGTTTCTCGTTAGTGCGTTCTGGGTGCAGGATCTGGCCCCAGAATACATGGAAAGGGACCAACACGTTCAGAAAGACGCGCCTGCATTCATGTAAAAAGCGCAGCTGCTGGTGCACTCTGGGACTGTGTGTATGACAACACCCTCCGGATCAAATTCACCCACCAGAACAGCAGCACAAGGCCCATACGCATTCTAAGCCCCACTGAAACCCTTGAAAACCAGGCCAGATATGTGGCCCTGTTCATTGGAAGATATGGGTTAATCCACGTGCCCAGAGCTAGGCAATATCTGGTCTTTAGGGAAACACACTGGATAAAGCCCTTGAGGATGTACTGCAGGGAACGGGACTGGGGAAAGGATTAGATGCTCTAATAGGCCTTTTTCCATCTCTGATTTCTATGACCCAGTGAGGGTCTCAGCAAGAATGAGTTGCTCTCTCTAAATCTATCTATCTACCTATCTATCTATCACCATACACCCCCTCTATCTATCTATCTATCTATCTATCTATCTATCTATCTATCTATCTATCTATCCCCATACACCCCCTCTATCTATCTATCTATCTATCTATCTATCTACCATACACCCCCTCTATCTATCTATCTATCTATCTATCTATGTATCTATCTATCTATCTATGCCATTGACTTCCAACAGTGATAGTCATGTCCACTCACATTGGTTCTCCTGTGCCAGAAGCAGGCATTCAGCAACAGGGTGGGTGTACAGTTGCAAAGAGCAAGTATTGAGAAACAAATGACCAACAAAGGGTTCTCTTCTCTCCTCAGTGTGGGTTCGTCGGTTGCATTCACGCAGAGAGGAAACTATGTTATTAACTATGAATAGGGCCCTACCAAATTCGCGGCCACGAAAAACGCATCACAGACCGTGAAATCTGGTCTTTTGTGTGCTTTTACCCTATACTATGCTATAAATTTAAAGTGGGAGACCAGCGTTTCTCAAATTGAGGGTCCTGCCCAAAAGGGAGTTGTGGGGGGGGGGGGCGCAAGGTAATTTTAGGGGGCTTGCAATATTGCCATCCTTACTTCTGCACTGCCTTCAAAGCTGGGCAGCTGGAGAGCGGTGGCTGTTGGCCGGACACCCAGCTCTGAAGGCAGTGATCCACCAGCAGAAGCACAGAAGTAAGGGTGGCAATATCATACCATACCACCATTCCTTCTGCACTGCTGCCTTCAGAGTTCGGTGGCCGGAGAGTGGTGGCTGCTGACTGAGGGCCCAGCTCTGCAGGCCGCAGTGCAGTAGTAAAGGTGACAACACCATACCATGCCATCCTTACTTCTGCGCTGCTGCTGGCAACAGAGCTGCCTTCAGAGCTGGGCTCCCAGCCAGCAGCCGCCGCTCTCCAGCTGCCTAGCTCTGAAGGCAGCACCGCCACCTGCAGCAGCGCAGAAGTAAGGGTAGTAGTATCGCAACCCCCCCTACAATAACCTTGCGATTCCTCCAAAACTCCTTTTTGGGTCATGACCCCTACAATTACAACACCGTGAAATTTCAGATTTAAATAACTGAAATCATTAAATTTATGATTTTCAAAATCCTATGCCCGTGAAATTGACTAAAATGGACGGTGAATATGGTAGGGCCCTAACTATGAAGCAATGCTCTTTGACCTTTGGATCCCCAACTGCGCATGGCCGGGAGCTTCGAGCAACAGGAAGCCCTAGGTTTGCAGCAAAGCCGTGAAGTGGAAGCCACGTACCTGACACTTGCCCTGCTATCAGAATTCCAAGGGTAACAGCAAAGCCAAACGCCAGGTTCACAGTCAAGAAGCCTCCGTGGGTGCCTCTACTGAGCACGACCTGAGCGACCGAGCCACAGCCAAACAACTGAAAGAAGAAAAGAACTGATCAAAACTGGCCCAGTGGGTTTTCTTTCAGGAGCGAGAAACTGGCCAAGGACTCCTGAGTGCTTTCCACTTCAGTTCTCCAGCCCAAGTCCCCGACCAACCCCACTATGCGCGCTTGTGCTGCCGTACAAAACGGGAAAGGCTGCCGAGAAACTTGCTGGCTTGGGTGGAAAATGCCAGGGAGCAGGGTCATGAATTTGCCAGGGACTAGACCACCCCCATCTTCTGAAGCCTACAATATACTCTCCCTTCAGGTCTTCAAGATGCTCCATAGGCTTGCCAGTCTTCTCCAAACCCCTCTCTGCTGCCTCTAGCCAATTCCCTGGTCTCTAAAAACACCAGACTCTTTTCTGTCTCCACTTCTCCTTGTTTCTCCACAGTGGTTGGTACATCCTTCCTCAAGGCTGCTTCCACCAACTCCCTTTCCTGATTATCTGTACCTAGCTGATTCCTTAACCCTTCCCAAAGCCTCCCACCCCAAGATGCATCTCTCCTCTTGGCCTTCTACTTATCCCTTTAATAAAACCATCAAAATCTTCCCCCAGAGATCTCCAACTTTCAACCATTCTGCCCTGCATCTCTCTTTTCTCCCTTGCCTACCACACCTAGGGACACTATATGATGCATTTAAACCTACTGTCCCCAGCCTGCTGTCCTTCTTTATATGGAACTGAAATCAGTGGAAGTTTGGGGTCTGGACTGGAAACGGGATTGCTGGCATTTGCAGAGATGACTATACATGGCTGGAAAACATTGTAAGGACAATACCCTTGATATAAGGAGTTCCCAGCAGCACAGGTGCTGGTCTGCAGCTGTCAGCAAGGCAAAGCTTGGATGGTGTAAGAGCACTGTCCACCATCACCTGGTGCTAGGGTTTATACAGCAGCTCAAACGCTAGATTACAGCCCACAAACCTGCTTAGGGGGCTTCATGCTGCACGGAACACAAACCTGCCTAAGACAACCACAGACATTAAACGCTTCAGTCCAGGCACCTCGTAAATTACACCTTGGCTCTGGCATTGTGAGAGGCGCTTTGCCTCGCCTCTTCTTTCCCAGGGCTGGGGACTGGAAAGTATTTGGTGAGCGGGCGGTTATTTGCACAGTGTGATAAGGGCTGTTTGCTTGCAGTGAAGGGAGGAAGCGAGCTGCAGCCCAAGGATGTTTGCTCGGGTCAATCCCTCATTTCCGGCCCATGTCCAAGAGCTAAACGGCTGTCTTTCCTCCTTGTCCTGCTCCACCTCCCTTGCAATCCAGCCCATTTCAGACTATAGCTGGTGTCTGAATCATTAGCTTGTATTTAACCCACGGGGGGAGATCCTGATCTCCGGTGTATCTCCAAGGGCTTCAGTGGAGTTATTCCTGATTTACACTGCAGAACATGAGCTCCACTCAGCATCAGGCTCTGCAGCTGTGTTGGGCTGCCTCCTTATAATTACACAGAGGACCCAGAGTTTGTATCCTGACTTCCTCCTAAAGTTCAGGGATGCTCAGAGCCAGGGCCTGAAGCCTCTTCCATTACTAGTGATGTATGGCTCTTCCCCCTTAGGGCTGAAGGATGCAGCCAGCTGCCAGCCCTGGGAGCAAGGTATCAGACCCAGAATCCAACCCATGTAACCTCTCTCCTCCCATTCAACTGACAGCTGATGAATGAGTAATAAAATAAACACCATGCCCTGCTACCTCCTGGGCAAAGATTGGAATGGTCAGATAGACTCCAGGTTGACTCACTAGATCAGGGGTAGGCAACCTATGGCACGGGTGCCGAAGGCGGCACGTGAGCTGATTTTCAGTGGCACTCACACTGCCCGGGTCCTGGCCACCGGTCTGGGGGGCTCTGCATTTTAATTTAATTTTAAATGAAGCTTCTTAAACATTTAAAAGCCTTATTTACTTTACATACAACAAGAGTTTAGTTATATATTATAGACTTATAGAAAGAGACCTTCTAAAAACGTTAAAATTTATTACTGGCACGCAAAACCTTAAATTAGAGTGAATAAATGAAGACTCGGCACAGCACTCCTGAAAGGTTGCCGACCGCTGCACTAGATGGACTTCCCACACCTAAGTCCCTCTGAACTAAAGAGCCCAGGTCTCCACCAACACAGACTCAGGTTGCAGTTAAGGAAAACACCAAAGGAACCTACAATGGTACTGTGATGAACTGGCTAGGGTGGATGCAGAGCACCCTCTACTGGATGGAATGAGATCTCCTCGCCTGCACATCATAGACCCCGCACTGCTGGCAGCGGTTCTCCTTTAGCGCACTGTGCTTTGGGACCGGGAGGCTCTGAGTACCAACCCCACCAAATACTGAGTGAGCAGCAGAATTGCAGTGGTGAAGCCCCAGCTAAGTGACCCCAGACATGTTACAATATTTTGCCCCTTGATGAGTGACTGTCACCTAAGGTCTCAAAGAGATCTACAGCCCCTAGGCGGAAGGGGAAGAACTATTACCCGGACTTTACAGCTGGGGAAGCAGGGACGGAGGAGGCCTGTGGCAAAGCTAGAAACAGACCTCAAGCATCCTGATTCCCATTCCTGCGCAGTAACCACTAGACCGTCTTTCCAGTCTGCGCTCAGTGGAGCTTCGAGGGTGAAATCCGACATGCGTTATGAAGCCAACAAATACTAGCTAGTGAGCTAATGGGAAATTCTTCCCTTTCCTTTCGGACACTTAAATCGCTTCCAAGCTAATGTTAGCTGAAGGTTCGGTTGCTAGTGTAGCTTGTTGTTGAGCTCCTCTCTCAGATGGTCTCTTCAGCTGTAATGTCTGGAGTGTGTCTTTTTCTTTCTTTTAGTTTATTCAGGGTTATTGTGGTTAAGCAAATATTTATTTTCCTCATGCTTAAGGAACTGGCAGTCCTGCAAATTGCTGGGGTTTGCTAGTAATCTACATACATTTAGGTTGCAGAAAACCACAGTGCAAAATTACCCCACATTTCCCACGAAGCCCTTTGATTTCAGGCTGGAGAAATTCCAAATTTGCCAGTGGACGAGATTTTAATACCCATTTCCCCCATGACTGGTGATAAACCCCAGGCTTGTCCTGAGCAGCGCCTACCAGTCAGGCAAAATGCCACACGGCACCTCTGCATGAGTGCTCAAAAGTCTGGGGAGCTCCTGTGCTTGGGACAGTCCATTCAGTTAGGGGGCCAATGGGGTAAAACTGGTGTAACGCAATCAGAGGCAGATTAAGCTTTTGTTGTGCCCTGGGCCAGAGCAAGTGGGGGCCCCTCCCCACCTCTTCCGCCTGCAGTCCCCCCCGCCCAGCGCTCCTGTTGGGGAGATTCCCCCCCACACACACACTCCCTGGCAGGAGCACCAGATGGGCAGCTGAGTGGGTCAGGGCACGGGGACGCCCATTTTTCCGGGGCCCTCCAATTGACCATGGCCACTGAGCACAGGGCCCATTATGGGGAGGGATAGCTCAGTGGTTTGAGCATTGGCCTGCTAAACCCAGGGTTGTGAGTTCAATCCTTGAGGGAGCCACTTAGGGATCTGGGGCAAAATTGGTCTTGCTAGTGAAGGCAGGGGGCTGGACTCAATGACCCTTCGGGGTCCCTTCCAGATCTATGAGATAGGTATATCTCCATTTATTATTATATTAGCCTAATGGCTAATCCACACTGAGAAACTCTGGCCCTACAAGCACAGAAGAGAGGCAGGCAGGCTGGCATTTAGGGCCAAATTCTGCTTTTGATGTGCATGTCTGTATTTTTATTGGGCCCCAGCAAACCAAGCTGAATCTTGATCCCAGTGGCTTCCACAACACACACACACACACACACACACACACACACACACACACACACACACACACACACACACACACACACACACACACACACACACACACCTTTCCATCAGTCGCATTTGGCCCTAGGAATCATTTCAAATTGCACTCACCATGGCTGCTCCAGCCAATGATTCGTTGTCACGCAGTTTACTGTGGGTATGGCCACACAGCTGCTAGACACGCGGGCTCGCTGGGTAGATGTCTGGGCTCAGGCTGGAGTCTAGCCACATTGACTAGGCTCTAAATGCAATTCACTAAGGCCATGGCGAGACGTTTTCCATAGGAACCTGCTGCTAGGGATGATGTGTGTGAAATATGGAGAAGCTGAACCCCTGCTCTGTTGACTTTAACTAGCTACCCCAGCTCCAGCATTTTCACGTTACCAATAAAATGTCACACACGCCATAGAAATAAAAAGCTCCAGTATCAAGGTTTGCATCACGCACTCTCGCATGATCTGCTATTGTATTTCATGTCCCTTATGCTCCGCTGGACGATTTAAATGATTATTTTATGAGTATTAATAAAATGTCCTAAACCACTTCACTGTGAAGTATTAACATTACTCCCATGGGTATTTATTAAGTTAAATCTATGCATTTGACTGGTCAGGCACCAGCCGAAGTATTGTGTCCAATTCTGGGCACCGCACTTTAGGAAAGTTGTGGACAAATTGGAGAGCATCCAGAGGAGAGCAACAAAAAAACAGTCAAAAGTTTAGAAAACCTGATCTATCAGGAAAGGTTTAAACAACTGGGCATGTTTAGTCCTGAGAAAAGGAAACTGATGGGGGGGACCTGAGAACTGTCTTCAAATTTATTAAGGGCTGTTATAAAGAGGACAGTGATCAATTGTTCTCTGTGTCCACTGAAGGCAGGACAAGGAGGAACGGGCTTAATCTGCAGCAAGGGAGATGTAGGTTGGATATTAGGAAAAACTTCCTAACGACAAGGGTGGTTAAGCTCTGGAACAGGCTTCCAAGGAGGTTGTGGAATCCCCGTCACTGGAGGTTTATAACAAACACCTACCACTGTCAGGGATGAACTAGGTTTACTTTGTCCTGCCTCAGCGCAGGGGGCTGGACTTGTAGACGGTCCCTTCCAGGCCGACATTTCTACGAGTCTATGTATGTGTCTATCTAGGCATGGAGGGACTGATTCCACACCTGCTGAAGTCAATGGGAATCTCTCCGCACTGATTTCAAAGGGTTTTGGATTAGACCCTGACAGGGCACTCATCACCGTGGTACCTGAGCACCAAAGGCAGTGTAATGCAGCAGATGTACCACTAGGGGCATCCAAAGCAGCAGCTGCAGCCCTTTAGGGAGGAATACTGCCCAGTCCTAGAGTACTGTCCACACTGGCGCAGGTCGGTGTAACTTGCATCACTAGGGGGGTGGCTTTTTCACACTCCTGAGCAACGTACTTTATATCAACATAAGTGGTAATGTAGACCTGCCCTGAGATAAAAAAAAAACCCCACACCTTTCTTAGCAGAGAAGACAAGGCCTGAGATTGGAAAGGTCCAGAGCTGACTAAGGAAGGTAGTACAAGACTTTGGCAGGAAACAGAAATGGGTAAATAATACTGGAGAGATTAGATAACCGATGGGTTTATAAACAGCTCCGGAGAAGGGTGACTCTGTTTGCACACTCAAGAAGGGATAATCCGGCATTCTTCTACACAACAGCTCTCTGATTAACCTTTCCTTGCCTAGTGGCTGCTCTTTGCACCTTCAAAGGAGCCACAAAAGACCTGAATGTATTTGCTCTTGAACTTACATGGCCCTGATCCCTGGATTAATCTGGGAACATTGGCACAACCCGACCCAGCAGGAATGTTATTGTCTGAGTAACAACTTTTCTCTTCAGCAGGCAAATAGAGCAGGGATTAGGCAATGAACCTTGTGTAAATCTAGCATAACTGCACCAATGAATGGGAAGGAGATTCAGATCGGGTTGCAGCCAAGCCGCCTGAATAAGGCTGTTGAAAACTCTTGAGCTGTGATGACAGGTTGAATGAGGGCGATTTTCAGCAGCTCCGTGCAGCACATGAAGAGTTAAACGCCCACTCACAATGAGAGGTAAAGCCGGAGCCCAAACGAGGGACCCTCCCTCAAATGGGTGAGGCTGGGAGGGTCTGGGGCCCTCATCCTGCAGCTGGCTCTAACGCCCTGTTCACCCTCTTCTTTTGCAAAGCCACGGCTTGATCGAAAGCCCACTGAGGTCAAGGCAAAGCCTCCCTTTGGTTTCCTTCACGGCTGTCCTAGCTACACGCGTGGCAGTGAGTCAGAGGGGTGGTGCTGGCAGCTGAGGGCAGAATCTGGCTCCATGGAGTTTTGGGAGCAACTCAAGTGGCCTATTATGATGGCCGAATGCTGTGAGCCACATGGCAGTGGCCGTCTCCGATGGTGGAATCAGTGCAGAAGCTGCAAGGGGCTTTGGGCCCTGCTCAGCTTCAAATCTGTCTCCTTTTAAAGTTCAAATCTATATGCGTTCATAGCTTTGAATTCATAGCTCTTCAGGCTATAGATCATCTAGTCGGCCTGCCCCCTACCTAGCACAGTTATCTTCAATGTGTTCAGAGCCATATTGCAGCAGCTATCGCAGTGAAAAGGGGGGAGGGGGAGGAGGGAGAGTCAGTAACAATACGGTTTGTAATGGATCTTTCTGCATAAGAGTTGGAATTCACCCCCTGTGCAGAAGTGCAGCCCAAGGCTTATGCACCACTTGTGAACTCAAGAGATAACAGGGCTTAAGTAGGGCTTATGTGGTACACAGACCTTGGGCTGGCTCCCTGCACAGGGGGTGAATTTCACCCCATGTGAGAAAGTTATAACAAATGGCATTGGAAGAGTCTGTTAAGACAGAATGTATAGGCTACTTTTTTCCCACTAAAGCAAGCTCAACCATTCCCCACTGATTTGTGGTAGAAAGGCGAATGCACAGGACGAAGGGTCAGGAGACCGGAGTGCCATTTCTAGCTCTGCCACAGACTTCCCACGATGTCTTGGTCAAGTCATTTAAGGCCTGATCCTGCAGCAAGGAAGGAAGTCACTGAGAACAGTGGGCACAGGATCAGGCTGTTAATTTGTGCCCCATTTCTCCCATCTGTAAAATGGGGAAATCACACTCCCCTACTTCACTGGAGTGGGGGTGGCCTCATTAGTGCTTGTGAAGTGCTTTGAGATCCTCAAATGGAAGGCACTAGAGGGAAGGTGGTGTTATTGCCATTTCCTTAAATGACTTCCTTGCCCACAAGACACGCCCACTACAACCACTTTTTCAGCACTGTGGTATTATGACCTGCATGTGATATTTTTGCTGGTGCTCGAAGTTGATTGAATTTACACTTAAGTTTTTAAAACTCTAGCAAAATATTAACATAATGCAAGGGCCATGCTTAGCAAGACTGAAAGCAAACCAGACTTTCCAAGTCCTATGTAAAGCAAATATGGTGTAGCAAACTGCCTAGTATGTCTGAGTACTGCTGCCCTCTACTGGATGAAATCAGAACAGCTTAACTATGTTTCATAGGCCCTATACCGCTAACAACTGAAGGAGACTCTCCTTTACTTTTATCCCTACAATCACACTATGACATTTAGGTTTCCGTGGCATGTGGCATAGCTACAACCATGAAGTTCCAATTTGTAACAGTAAAGTCTTTCATCAGACCAGTCCTGTTTGAAGAATGACCAAGGGATTCGGATTCAAAACTGCTCTTTGTTCCTTCCTTGTGTCTAAACAACAGTGAAAACCAGCTAATCCACCATGCAAAGTCTGTCAGAGAGCCGAACTATTATACCAGCCAGATATGAAGGATACAAAATCTGACCTTTTAGCTAGCTCCGGTATTTAAAACAAAGCAGGTCTGTAGCAATGTAACAGTTGGAACCCTTTTATTTTAAGCTGGGTGCAAAAAGCTGGGCTGATGGAATTTTTTTTTTTTTAATTGGCTACTACAGTAATAATACAAACAACAGCCGACTTGTGAAATTCGTTTGATATTTGCATTGCTTAACTATTGCCAGTAGGTGGCGCTTTGGAGCAGGCAAGAAGGAAGACGAAGTAGGGGAAAAAGATCTTAATAATTTGTTGAACTGCAGAGGCACTGGGGCATAAATCGCCCCCTCCTAAAATGAGAAGAGAGATGGCAGTGACTGGAATCTTTAGGTAAGTTCAACTAATTTCCTCGGCTTCTTTTGCTGCCCGATTTCCCTGTTTATCTATGGGGAGAAACTGGGATCGCGCCCAGTGCCTTTGGGTGTCACAAATCTTCCATTACAAAGCACAGGTCTAATGTTACGTGCACAGTCCTACACCTGTTGAAGTCAATGGAAGTCAGTGAGAGCAGGAGCAAACCTTAAGCCTACCCTCAATATTAACCTTAATGTATACTAAACCTGGAGAGATGGGGCCAAATCCAGCCAACTTTAGCCTGATCCTACATCCCTTGCACAGCCAAAACCCCCACTGATGTTAATGAAAGTTATGGGTGCAAACAGAAGCTGGGATTGGGCTCGGTGGGAGGTTAAAAATGACCCTATAAAAATAAACATATTTCACTTACACATGCACCACTCCACACACCCGCCGGGTGAGAGTCAGCCTGCTGGGACTCCCATAAGGGCAGTTTACCTACCCAGGGTGTGCTCCCACGAGACAGTATTGTTCCTCCAGTGGAGACTGCCAGACTCAGAAACGGGTCTGAGTCTATTCACACTAAAAAGTGGGCTCAAAGCTAGGGATGGGAAGGACCACAGGCAGATGCATGTGATCAGTTCCTATCCCAGGATTGCCCAGGGGGAGGGATAGCTCAGTGGTTTGAGCATTGGCCTGCTAAACCCAGGGTTGTGAGTTCAATCCTTGAGGGGGCCACCTAGGGATCTGGGGCAAAATTGGTCCTGCTAGTGAAGGCAGGGGGCTGGACTCGATGACCTTTCAGGGTCCCTTCCAGCTCTATGAGATAGGTATATCTCCAAATCTTAAACCCTATCTGCTGCCAGGCTTACATGGAAAGGAAAATATGGGATAATGGACTCTGACTTCAAGCCCCTTTTGTTCCAGTCAGACCCCAGAACAAGGGATGATCTGGAATTGAGAGCAAACTGAAAAAAGCAAGAAGGGAATCATCAATCAGCCTTTCGAAATGGCCCTTTCCTGCCTCTTCTCTGACAGCCAGAGATCCCACTGCATTAAATACAGCCTCTAAATACGCTTAACAATGTGAGGGGAGACTGAAGCAGGAAACAGCGTGGGGTGTGGAACAGAGCAGCCTCCCTGCACTGAATCTCTTCGGAAGGTGCTCCTGGTTCCTAACCCCAGATTCCAATGCAATCCATGACATGTGTGAAGCCCACTCCCACCCCCACAGGCAGAGCCCTGCTATCTGTCTTCAGCAGATGTATTTCCAAGAGGAGTTGTAAAAAAAGGTTTTGTCATTTCCACAAACCCTGTAAGCATGAGTTCAGAGTCTGCCAGCCTGACTCTAAATCCTGCCTTTTCTTTGCTAACCGTTTCCGGAAGCTCTGTCCAAACCACTGACCCGTGAATGCCTTGCCTCCTCTGCTCATTAGGGCTAGTAAAACACAACAGGTGATGTGCCTTGGGTTGTTCCCATTGCCACTTTCACCAGCTTTTGCCTAAAGCCCCTAGAAGAACACATGGATTTTCCTGGAGTTGTACAGGAGGGGCCTGATCCAAATCCAAGACATACACACACACACCCCAAATGCCAGGGGATTAGGGATCAGGCTCTGAGCAGCTGGAATGAGCTTGATTTTCTTTCCCTGCCAAATAGCACAGGTGATTCACAGACAGAAACTGCCCAATGATTCAGTCAGCTCCTGCCCATCCTTATTCCAAATAATCCTTTCAAAGCAAAGCATGGCCACTTGGTTGCAAGTAGTTATTGTGAAAGCTGGTCTTTCTGCAGATACAAAAATTATGCTATGGGAAACATAGCGTCCCCATTAGAGAGGGTAACATTTTAGTGTTTCTCTTGAGCAGCGAGATATACAGAAGATGCATCCGCCTCTCTGCCCCTGTTGCTTTTTAAAATACAAGAGGCTGTGTCTTTCCATTTCCGGGAGGTGGCTGGAGGTGCATAGAGCTTTTCAAAGTTGCCACCACCCTTAGCTACTGAATAATTTCCGAAACAATTCTGATCTCAACTGATGTCAATCCACAGTAGCTCATCTGAAGTTGATGGAATTGCTGTGGATTTACACCTTGGTAAATGAGATTGGAATCTGATCACATATCTTCAAAGTGATGCACAAACATTAACTGGCCAGCACTAGAATATCAGCAAATGAGACAAATTACACCTGTTTGCAGTGTCATCTATATACCTACCTACCATATGTGGAAGGGCCAACATTTTCAAAGTTGGATGCCTAGAGCAAGACACCTATATCCATATTTAGCCACTTAAACCATTGTCCTGATTTTCAGAGATGCTGAATACTAGCAACTACTATGGAATTAGGCTTGGTTCACACTTAGAAATTAGATGGCCCTAGCTACGTGGAAAATTTCTCCCCTTAAGCACAGTAGTTAGGCTGACTTAACCCTGACGTAGATGCAACTAGGTCGATGGAAGAATTATTCGGTCAACCTAGGTACTGCCCCTCAGACAGGTGAATTAACCACATCACTCTGTTGCGGTAGGAAGCATCTATGCGGAGGCATAGCTGGAGCCCTGGAGCCGTGCCGCTGTGGTGGGGACATACCCTTAGATTGCAGTGGTGGAGCTCAGCTCTCCTCCCTGTATCAGGTCACTTATTGATTTAAATGCCCAGATATAGACGCGGTCAGGTTTGAACCCTTTCACCAAGGCACCTATTGTCTTGGGGTCTAAGCACTGAATCTTTCATGTCTATTTACCCTTGAAACATATGATGGGGGACAGCTCCCCGATCCTAGACATGTGGCAAACAGAGATAGGCATTCAGCCATCCCATCAGACTGGGTTAGTATTTTGCAGTGAGCCACAAAACGGCCCTGCTATTCCCCCTCTCACTTGATCCCAGGACAGGCTGTTGAGAACTGTTATTAACACTTTCAACACCAGCACATTTTTTAAATGATGCTTTAAGAAAAACAATCCCAGAAGAGGAACTTTCCCCTTCATGCATCTTCTCTCCTTTAGATGGCTCTTTAAAGTTCAGACAGTTTCAGGATCAGAGAAATACATAGAGGTGTGAGAGCAATTTCCTTCCAGTAATACACTTGCTGTTCACACATGTGCCTCCTTATTGGGTCTACTCTGCTCCTAATACATACAGAAAGTGAAATCTTTCAATACTTCAAAAGATTCATACATCACACCGAATTGGAAGCAACTCTAAAGCTGACTGGTTACCAACTTTCATACATCATTTCACACAGAACATCAGGGTTTTACTACTCTAGACCCGGTGAGTCCTCTGGTCAGTTTCATCACTGGTGTAAATTCCAGGGATGAATGTAGCTCCTTTGTCATACCACTTTAGCTTTGCACCCAAATTACTGCAATTAAACAGTACTCAGCCAGCAAGCCAGACTCTTAGCCGGTTTGTGGAATATTAACCTGGTCCTGAATAAGCAACGTACGATGTAGTATGTTAACGTTTTTATTGCAACTATGCCTTAATAAAAAGGTTTCAAAAAAACCACAACTGTATCCTAAGTAGTAAAAGGCAGACTTACCACCAGAATCAGGGTCCCCAGGCACTCGGCCAGTGCTTGCCTCACTAGTTTGTTTCTGATCCTCAGCATCTCTCCAATTCTAGCGAGAACTTCCTTTTGCCTCCCCATCGTGGCTGAGATTCCTTCTAGCCCTGCTTTGGCACAGAGGTGGCTGGCTAGCTTTCAGCTCTTCAGCCTGGTGTGTAACTCTGATCCTTGCAGCCCTGTGTTTGCTTATAAATAAGGTGAGATATCCCTGAAACACCGCCCCTAAGTAACCACACCCCTCCCACCCTCTCTTTGACTGCAACTTTTTGTTCTCAGCATGGGACTGAGGGGGTGGTTTGCTTGGTTTTTTTTTTATTATTATTACTCATATAGGCAGGCTGCAGACGCACGAGTGTCAGGAGCTCTGTAAGGAGAATGGGGGGGTGGGGGAAGAGAAAGAGAACAGCACAGAGACCTCCACATCCTGATTGCATTATTTCCGTGCTCTTCCAACAGCACATACAGCTGAATCTGCCCCACTCTCAATTCAGATGAGCCAAGAAGTCCCATCTATACAAACACAGCAGCTGAACTTGCATGTGCAGAGTCAACTCTTGACAATACAATGAATTCTGTCTTCCTCCCTACCAGAGCTGACTGTAGGTTGTCAGCTTCTTGGTGACTTAGGCTCCTATGCAGTATGGGGGATTGTTAGTCGCTCTTGCAATAAAATCATGGGAAACGAGGCCTTGATTCTCCACTCCCTCATTCCAGTTTTAGGCCAGTGATCTCAGTACCGAACACCAGCATCACACTGGTGTAATGGAGTGAGAATTGGGTCCAGAAACGGCCCTCACTCGAAACCCTCGCTCTAACCTCCAGATCTGGACGCAGAGCCAAACGTGTGGCATGTCTAAATAACGTACACGTCTCCCCAAGGCCGAGGGACTGCGCCATGTACCGTGCATTCATTTCAGCACGACCCAGCCTAGGAAAGCAAAAGAGAAGCCAGGAAAGATTCCTGACCCAGAGCAGATGCATGATCATGAGCCACCCATAGGTGGCAGGGGACCATGAAATCAGCAAACTGTCTGCCAGAAGGTGCCTGTGCTCCATGCAGGGCTGTGTGCTGGGTTTACCTCAGCACTATTCCGGCCTGTTTCATCGAATCTGTCTGAAATGAATCATCCCTCCCCGTTTTCATTTCAGCTCAGCCACCTCTTTCTGTAATCCTGGGCAGCGTTTTCGAGGCAGCATGGATGAAAGATTCGTTAGGCCACGTGCTGTTAGTTAGGCCTCGTTCCTCTTAGTTAAGGAGCAAAAATTCCAACGTAGGGCCCCAATCATGATCCCTACACGTGGATCCCTGTCTTCACGGGGGCGCCGAGCCAGAGCTGAATAGCAGGATCAGGGCCTAAGACATGGAATTTGCCAAATTTGCTTGTGAAAAAAATTTCCCCTGCTTTGCTTCCTTCCCCCCCAGAAACACACCCTGCATAAAGCCACACCCGACACAAAGATTTCTCGGCATTTTTTATTTAACCAATTGACCTTTCCACCGAACAAGTGGAGATTTTGAGTGCAATCCTTAATAGGCCTTTATTCCGAATGTAAATTGCAGCTGGACGGAGGAACTAAAAGGAGGCCAGAACACAGGAAAGACTCAACCGCTGTCAAACCATCTGGGTGAAAATGCAACCACAAGAACGTTTCTCGCAGGGGTGGCCAAACCGCAACTCACAAGCCTCATGTGGCTCTTTGACAGAGTGCAGCTCGTGGAGTCCCCCCCATTCTCCGCCTACCAGACTGGGGGGGACGGACCTCGGGGCTTCTGCCATGCAGCGTTTTTTGGCCACCCCTGGTTTATCATTTCTCTTTCTTCCACATTCCCTGCCATGGGTACAGGGCCTGATCCGATGCCAGTGAGGTTAATGGGAGTCTTTCCATTGTCTCCAGTGGGCTCTGGATCAGACCCGGAGACTTGTATTACACTTGAGTTTTTTATGAACTTGCCTTCAAGGAACAAAGTTCTTTTTTCTCTCTGTTTCTCTCCGTCTCTCCCTGTCGCTTTCTGGCCATCCATCATGCAATCCACACGGGATCAATCACAGCTCCTATTTCTCATTCGTTTCTTAGCTCTGCTCCAATCTGCTTGTTCATTTTGATGCCTCCTCTCTTTGTAGGCTTGGCAGACTGCAGTTTTTATTTTTGTATCATTTCAACTGATTATATTGTTGTTTATTTTGAAGCATTTTCCCCTATTGTTTTCCATTTAAATTTTCACAGTTGTGGGAGATTATGGGCTAGAAGTCTTTTTTCATTTTATTTGTATTGATTAAAATTTTCACAGTTGTGGGAAATGATGCAGGGTCAGAAAATAGTGGGGGTCCAAACACTCATTATTTAATGAGAAAAACGCTGATGATCAAAACGTTAAAGCTTTTTTGGCAGGAGAGAGATCACTTGATCATTGCCTGTTAGGTTCACTCCCTCTGGGGCACCTGGCATTGGCCACTGTCGGTAGACAGATACTGGGCTAGATGGACCTTTGGTCTGACCCGGTACGGCCGTTCTTATGTTCTTATGTTCTTAACCATTAGAACACAAATCGTTAACATCACATGTCAAAATATACAAAGTCAATACCCTTAACTCACACCAGAAATTCTCATGCAGCATTTTTCTGCCTTCGCCTCGCTGTAAATTCCGATTACGATCGATGGAAATATTTTTTCATCTGGTCGTGCGTGCCCAGTGAAATCAACGTTTACGGACATTTACCTGCAAAAATCGAATCTTTCCAAGCCTAGCTATTTGTAAACAGTGACAGCCAGCAATAAAAGTGTTCTGTTTAAGCCAACAAAGATTTCAAAGGGCAGCTGGAAGCGCTGGGCCAGCTCCTACAAGCCGTACTTAGACACCTAAACCCAGTGAAACCAAAAGGTTGACGGCCTATCAAGTGCTTTACGGCAAGCATATGGCTGCTCCATTTGCTCAGCTGTCCCAGCAGTGCGACCCCCTTCATTTTAGCATTCATTTATTTCAGACTTGATCTCCCATGGTTCAGGCTCATGCCCTTATTAGGGCTACGATGGCTAGACGTAAGATGCTACAGCGGAACAGCTGCAGCTGCGGGAGGGTAGTTAATCCACCACCCCTAGAGGCAGTAGCTAGGCCAATGGAAGAATTCTTCCGTCAACCTAGCGCTGTCTACAACAGGCAGGGCCGGATTTAGGGGCAGGCGACCCAGATGACCGCCTGGGGTGCCGGGCTTGGCGAGCACCAGGCGCAGGGGGCTGTTTTTGTTGTTGGCGACAAAAAGGAAAACAGAATATTTGAAGTAAAACGTTTCAGGTATTCCGTATGTGGATTCATTTTTCAGTAACCTCCTAGAATGTTCCGGACCTTGGTAGAATCTCATGGAACCTTCCAGATTGTCTGTGAACTACATTTTCCTCGAACCTCCTCAAATGTAGTCACCTGTGGGGCGGGGTGTCGCCAGACAGTCAGGGAGTGAGATAGAAGAATGAGGTGAGAGCCCAGCTGCAATACTGTGAACCTTGTTTTATTGTGTAATTGTGAAAGTGTACTTTTGTTTTAAGACTTGAAGAGTGTCAGTAAAGGTACATATTTAATGAGACGTCAGATATATCTATCAAACCCCTATCTACGCAGCAATATCAAAGAAATACTGTTACTTCTTTTGCCGTGCTTAATGCGTAGTGTTTGATGACTTGATGTTAGTACATTTCAGTTATTCTTAAAATTAAAAAGTTTCCATACGCTCGGAGGAAACTATTTTTTTTATTTGCTTATATACGGCATGAATAAATACAGATTTACAGAGCCTAGCGTACAAATGTATCATCTTATATGACAGGGAGAAATCAGGCATGTAAATTATGCATCCAAGTCATGAAATGGGCTACAAATGCAATAGAAAATAAGGTTTTCTAAAGTTTAACAAGTGGAGGGGGAGGCGCCGAAGACGCTCCTCGCTTGGGGCACCATTTGGTCTAGGGCCAGCCCTGAGAACAGCGATGAGGTCGGCTTAACTACGTCGCTCAGGCTGGATTTTTCACACTCCTGAGAACCGTAGCTGGGTCGACTTAACTTTTGAGAGTAGACCTGGCCTGAGTGCCAATGTTGTGCAGGCACAGAAACAGAGAGAGCACAGCTGGTGGGCGGTAAGGCTCTTTGTCCAGGTGCTTACACAGCGCCCCATCTCACTGGAGTACCTGAGCACCTCTGCTACATATTGGAAAGCAAAGGAGTGGAAATGTCCCCCCGTGGTTTCCTGGGGACCCTAAGTTGGTGAGTGCAGACATTATGGCAGAGGTGAGGCGGTGGGTCTCCCAGGGAGTGGGGTGACAGAGGTAGGCTGATAATAGAGGGTAGTATTAGTGTCAGCATTGGAGATGGGCATATCCAGCTCTCTAGACATTCACGAGATTGGGGGAATGAGCCCAGGCGGAGGAGGCAGGAAGTCCAGAGTTCTCATCCCAAATCTGCTGCACTCTGTGACCTTGAGCAAGTCGCTTCATCTCCCCAGGCCTGTTTCCCCATCAGTAAAATGGGGACAATGACATTTGATTACCTCACTGGGTGTTGTGAGAGTGACTCACTGCAGCTAGAGACGTAAAACCCCGACTGGGCCCTAGAGTCACTCATTAATGTTTGTGCCATTCTCAGTGGTTTTATTACCTAGCCAGTGGCTCAGATGTTCGGGAACGGGTTGATGATTCAGATTAATTTCCCTAAGTTTCCCCATGTAGACAAAGCCCTTAGCAGAGAGTCCCAGGACTGACTGAGCCATGATGGAAGCTGCACTCTATTCTAACCCCTAGCGATGGTCCCTCCAACTCAGCAGCAAGGGTCCCCCCAGCTTAGAGTTGAGGAACACCGGCAGACGGGAAGGAAGCTTGCACGGCTGTTCTCCATGCTGGGGACAGGGAATATCATCTCTAGGACTTTCAGTCTGCTGCCTTTCACCAGCCCTAGCTTTACAAGCATCTGTATTTTAATCATAGAAACATAGAATATCAGGGCTGGAAGAGACCTCAGGAGGTCATCTAGTCCAACCCCCTGCTCAAAGCAGGACCAATCCCAACTAAATCATCCCAGCCAGGGCTTTGTCAAGCCTGACCTTAAAAACCTCTAAGGAAGGAGATTCCACCACCTCCCTAGGTAACCCATTCCAGTGCTTCACCACCCTCCTAGTGAAAAAGTTTTTCCTAATATCCAATCTAAACCTCCCCCACTGCAACTTGAGACCATTACTCCTTGTTCTGTCATCTGGTACCACTGTGAACAGTCTAGATCCATCCTCTTTGGAACCCCCTTTCAGGTAGTTGAAAGCAGCTATCAAATCCCCCCTCATTCTTCTCTTCTGCAGACTAAACAATCCCAGTTCCCTCAGCCTCTCCTCATAAGTCATGTGCTCCAGCCCCCTAATCATTTTTGTTGCCCTCCGCTGGACTCTTTCCAATTTTTCCACATCCTTCTTGTAGTGTGGGGCCCAAAACTGGACACAGTACTCCAGGTGAGGCCTCACCAATGTCGAATAGAGGGGAACGATCACGTCCCTCGATCTGCTGGCAATGCTCCTACTTATATAGCCCAAAATGCTGTTAGCCTTCTTGGCAACAAGGGCACACTGTTGACTCATATCCAGCTTCTCCCTAGGTCCTTTTCTGCAGAACTGCTGCCTAGTCACTCGATCCCTAGCCTGTAGCAGTGCATGGGATTCTTCCGTCCTAAGTGCAGGACTCTGCACTTGTCCTTGTTGAACCTCATCAGATTTCTTTTGGCCCAATCTTCTAATTTGTCTAGATCCCTCTGTATCCTATCCCTACCCTCCAGCGTACCTACCACTCCTCCCAGTTTAGTGTCATCTGCAAACTTGCTGAGGGTGCAATGAGTCCCTCAGTAGAACCCTCCGGCCGCATCTTCTAATGAAAATAGGATTTGAGACCCCTTTTTTTGCCCGGCTTTGTAGAATGGGGTTAATCTTTGTTTTTCCTAATTAGCAATCTGTGTAGCTATTTCCCTGGTTGACTAGCTCCTTTTCTTTTAGTCTTGACTGTGACACTCATCTAAACCCAATTCTGGAGGCTGTTCTAATGTGCAGAATAATGGCTTGGTTGTTTGCTTCAATGCCCATGACACACTGAATTTACTTGTCTCGATTCTATTGAAGTTGTAGGCATTTCGAAGGCACTCATCTCTACAGCATCTAAGAACCTCACAGACATGATTGGATTTACCTTCCCAAGGCAGGACAATATCCCTGACCTTACTTTATGATTGGGGAAGTGAGGGACCGAACGTTTAAGGGCCAGATCCTCAACGGGTTTAAATTGGCATAACCCCATTGAAATTAGGAGACAGGCAATGAAGCTATGGTGACTTATGACAGCTGAGAATCTTCCTTTACGTCCTTTACCCACGATCATGAGCCAGGAACTGAATCCTGATCTCCTGAGTTCCAGGATAGTGCTTTAACCAAAAACCATCCTTCCTCCCCTGGGAGTAGTGCAAACATCTCGTCCTCTCACACACCGAGGGCTTATTAGCATTTCCCAGCGAGCTTTGCCTTACTATTTTACTTTGCTTTCTGCAGAATGTTGTAATCTGCTGCAGGGCACTGACGCAGAGTGCGCTGTTATTCCTCGCAAAGGACCCAAACCAACACCCTGGATCCAAGGTCTCGATTTGCATCTGCATTTGCACTCGGATCCATCTCTTGTTATTTCCTTTTTTGGAAAATTGCCACACACTTAGTTACAAAACAAGATCCTCACAGGCTGCAGAGGCTCTGTAGTGCCATTGACTTCCGTGCCAGAGAAACCTTATCAATCCCTTGCCTGGGTTGGACTGATGCTGATTTATAGCAGTGGGGGCATCTAGCCCCACAAGTTTAATTGTCTTGTTTAACGCCAAGTTTACCAACGTTTTTAAGATGTTTGACTTGGTTTGGCATGAAGGATGGTTGACAGTTGGAGCGGCTTCTCATTCGATCCAAGCTGACTCACCCATCCCTGGATGCACAGGGATAAAAGCGTGAATCATACAAAGCTGTAATGACTCACTCGTTTCATGTACGCCTAGATCACTGCCTGTTGCAAACACCTTTCAGGGAGGTCACCAGGTCACAGCATCACAGGATTTCACCATTGCAAAATCTCGCTTTGGAACGTGGCTGTGACCATCACATTTCCCTTTATCTCCATTATCCTGCTGATGCAGGAGGAGGAGACGTTTCTATCTGTAGACGTAGTAAAAAAGAAATGATAGGTTACTTAGCAAGAAAGAGTGGGAAATGAGGCAAGCGTCCCAAGGCATGATTAGCTAGAGGGGGCCTAGCGTAGCTGTTTCAACACCGCACTGAGGTTCTGCCTCAGTAGACGGTCAATGTTCAGTTGAGTCAGCTCAGCCCTGATGAGGTCTGTATGGTCAGGTTCCCCATGGTGTATAATAATGGGCCCAGGCCATTGAGTGTTGAGCAGTTTCCTGTGATGGGCTATTCTGGGTGAATCTTTAGAACCTGAAACCCTGTCTGGTCTACGTAAACATGAAGGGACAGCTTTGCCCTAGTGGATTGAGAGGGAGACACTCACACTAGCAGTGTGACTTTGGGCAAGTTTCTTAAACTCTCTGGACCAGATTCCCCCAAGTCCAGCTGACTCGTGCGCAACACTGGACCCAAAGGGGGAAAAGGTGGCCCTTGGCCACTTTTCTGTTCGCCTGATCCTAGTGGCTGAACCTATGAGTTATGCCAGTGGGCACAGTCCTCTAGGGACCAATCCACCAGCTAGGGAATTGCTAGAATACAGTGTGGGATAGCCACACCCTTAGATCACCTGCTACGCAGAACTGGGGAAGAGTGTTGTGAAGTTAGCGTAGCCAGCTCCCACTTGGGATTGCTCTAGGATGGGGACGTTCTCTGTTACTCCTGATTTACCCTCATCAAAGGGCTTGTCTAAACAGGGAAAGTGACCAGAAGAGCTATTCTGGAATAGCTCCCTGGGCAGACAATCTAGTCTGGAATAAAAGTGACTTTATTCCAGAATGACTCTGCTTTGGAGGCACCTAATTTTCCCAGAATAAAATGACTTTTATGAGGGAGGGGAGTGTCTAGACCAGGGGTAGGCAACCTGCGGCAGGCGTGCCGAAGACGGCACGCGAGCTGATTTTCAGTGGCACTCACACTGCCCGGGTCCTGGCCATCAGTCCGGGGGCTCTGCATTTTAATTTAATTTTAAATGAAGCTTCTTAAACATTTTAAAAACTTTATTTACTTTACATACAACAATAGTTTAGTTATATATTATAGACTTATAGAAAGAGACCTTCTAAAAACGTTAAAATGTATGACTGGCACGCGAAACCTTAAATCAGAGTGAATGAATGAAGCCTCGGCACACCGCTTCTGAAAGGTTGCCGACCCCTGATCTAGACAGAGCTATTCCAGCCAATTTCCCCAGGTACACGCGCATTCTACTGATTGCAGTGGGGAGAGATTGCTGATTTACCCTTATTTACTAACGACAATGGCGTTGCCACTGATATACACTTGTGTGCAATGAGAATCATGCTCTTTGATCTTCTTCATAGAAGAGGCAGATTCTCACCTGTTGTTTTGTCACTGTCTCATAGCTCCATCCCCCATCAGGCCCAGTTCCCCAGGATCCTCTCTAAATCCACCTCTGCTGGAATTATGGCTACATGCCCACATTTTACACAGTAGAAAAGAAAACCTGATGCGCTGTTCAGGACATCTAATCCCCAGCTGCCCGTGCATGGGCATGAATCCTGGGGGAGTTTAGGGAGTTTATACACTAGATTCTTTTCCCCAGGTAATTTAAGTGTGAAACATCATCCTCAGGTAAACAGGCATTAAGGAGCTGCATTGTAATGTGCATTTCGGAGATTCCATAATGAAATAAGCCAGCGGGCCCAGGAAATAACGGCCAGAGTTAGTTTTCAGGATTAGCTCAAGAGATCCAATGCTGGGTGTGGTGATTGGCATGGGCAGGCCATCAGCAGAATGCCTGTGGCTGTCAGGATAATAGGACTGTAAACAGAAGGGCCAGACTCATCAATAGATGAAATACACAAAGTCTACAGAGATTTAAGCACCCACCTCATACCTGACCTGGCCCATCCTGCCAAAGGAGAACCAAAAAAATGTACCTTGCCTTATAGCTCACATCCTGGCCAAACAGACCTTGCCAGAGTTGGGACAGAACCAAAGATGGTTTGGGGTTTTGTCAAACCAGATCTACAGCTGATTTGGATCCAGGTTCCATTTATACAAAGGCCTGAAGGTCGCAGTGAGGCAGGAAGAGAATTTGGATCGGTGGTTCTGAGCTGAGCCCATCTCTCCATGTGGCTGAACTATGGTGATGCTAGGATCTGGGTCACAGGCGATGCAGGAGACCATCAGGCCCAGGTTGTTTAGATTCCCCATGAGCTACACTTGGCCTGGGCTATCCCAGAGCTGGAAATCCAGCGTTTACTCACCACGATCAACCAGCTCCATTCCCTTGGCTCAGTCAATAGATCAGTGACGTCAGCAGTGTTGCCAGCTCTCATGATTTTTGTCATGAGTCTCATGATAATGGTTGGTTTCCTTAAAGCCCCAGCCCCTGGAGTCAAGTGGAGATGTGATGATTTCAGTCTTCATTCTTAAAGAAAAAATAAGTTTCTAGCCCTCCTGGCTGTGGGGAAAGCTTCAAAATGTGACCCCCAGTGCACCCTAAAGGCGCAAAAAGCAGAAGGCAAATCAAAAAGGACACCCGATCTATTCTTTTTACATAAGCTCGTGATTTTAAAGCCAATCTCATGATTTTTGGTGAGCCTGACTCGTGATTTTTGAACATTTGGAGCTGGCAATACTGAGTCGGTGCCGTTGCACCTTCACCCTCACACCCACTGAACCTTTCAGGGAGTCGAAGAAAACCACGGGGAAAGTCCACACTTCATGGGCCAAATTCTGCCGTCAGTGGAGCCGCCCAGGCATAAGGGCGGGTGGAGTTTGGACAGTAACACAGAAGTATGTAAGTGTTGCTATTTGCTAGCTCTATGATCAGGGAATAATTCTGCTCGTCTGCTTGATCCTATGAAATGCTGCCCCCGCTTTGCACCCGCCGTCAGGGTAATGATGATGATGTTGATCTTTGGAACGCTCTAAGTGGCCTCACTGGTGCTCATAAAAGCTGAAAGACTGACAGCATGGCCAGAAATAATCCTGGCACGCGGCTCTGACGGCAGGCCTCGATTCTGACTTAGCTCTCTGCTGAGTTCTAGGCCCCTCCGCGGCTCTAATCAACCTGAGCTGGGTCCCTTCCACACAGCCCTGATGGTACACCTCAATCCTGACCTGCAGCCCCTCCTGGGACTCCCATTGCCGCATCCCCTCCACGCAGCTCTGCTAATTCGATCGTGAGCCTGGGCTGCAAGAAAATGATAGTCAGCGACTGCACCGGCTAAAATGCACGTGTTGAAGTGGGCGGGGGGGGGTTGTCATTCAGAATAGCACCACCGGAGGGAAGCAGACGGACCCTGCTGTGTCTGAGGAAATGGGGGGCATGCTGCTGAGGGATATCACCCTGACTGCATGAGAGGCCATCATGGTTTGAAAACATCCCCAGTACGTTCTTGGCTGTGTCAAAGCTGCAGGAAACCAGGCTTCTGTACTAGAGATGAGTGAAGAGCTCCTAGCAATGTAGGTTTTTTCTGCAGGCAGAATAGCTACGAGCAGCAAGCAGCTTCCTCCAGTTCATTCTTTATTTCGAGTCGCTAGAAATTCCTTTAGTCTAAGGGTTGATTGTGAACAGTCAGTGCCCCACGCTTGGCTGTCGGTGCCCCACAATGCCCCACTTCAGCCGGTGCAAGCGCTCCTGGTGAGGACGCGCACCACCGGCAGAAGGAGGGCAGTGTGGACACCAACAGCAGATCGAATTACTGCGGTGGCTGTAGATTGACCTCAATTAAGTTGACCTAATTTTGTAGTGTGGACACATTAGTTTCACTTGAGGCCTGGGTGGTAACCTCCAGGCATGTCCAGCTGGGGACGGCCTTGCAAAATTGTCACGAAAATGTACCGGCCCAGCGACAAAACCTACGCACCCCCCGCTTCCCATCATGAGCAAACTCAGAGAACTCGCCTGTTGAAAATAATGACGTGCCCCCAGCAAACTGAGGGGGTGGAATTACGCAAGGCTGCATCAAACTGGTGTGCTCCAAGCCGGCTCTGGCTTCGGCTTACTTCTTATCCACAGCTTTTCTAGTTAGCAGGAACCAAGAACGCAGAGGCAAACGAAGCACCCACTGATACCACCATGATGAACTAATATAATATGCCAACGGGCATAGGTTTCACTTAACATAGGCACTGCCATACTGCATCCGAAAAGTAGTCCTGGCCTCAGACAGTGAGTGGGCCAGATGCTTCAGAGGAAGTTCTGAGAACTCCCGAACTGAACAATTATGGAGTAACTTGTCCGTGGGGGAAATTTCTTACCACCATAGCGGCCAAAATGTTTGTAAGGGGCAGGACGGGTATTAGCCTGTAGTATATTCTTCCTCTGGCCCTGTCTATACTAGAAAGGGTTTGCTGGTATTGCTCTATTGGCAAACCCTCCTGGGGATGGGCAACTCGTCAGAGGGTCATGAAGGGTCAAGTGCCCCCCCCAGATTGGCCTGCCGGGAAGGGAGGGACCCTGTCCTCCCACTGCTGCTGCCACGGCAGGCCACCCCCCCACCCAGGCCCAGCTGCAGGTAACTGGTGGGGTAGGGTGGGGAGAGTACAGCGGTCCCCAGGCTGGGCGCAGGGCGGGGGGCCACTCCTCCCCTTTAGATGGTGACCCCCCCAGTGTGGGGAGGCATGAGGTGCTTACTACCACAGTGCCTAGGAGCCCTAGTCATGGACCAGGCCCCCGTCGTGCTAGGGGCTGTACAAACACAGAAGAGACAGTCCCTGTCCCAAGTTACGGCTTATAGCAGTTCCCCAAATGAAATCAGCTATACTGGCAAAAGGCTTTTTAACTGGTACAACAGCGTCTTCCACTAGGGCTTTTGCCAGCCCAGCTATGTCGGTTGGGAGCTCGTTTTTTCACACTCCTGACCGATGCAGCTATAACCGCAAAGCTTTCAAGTGGAGACCAGGCCTTAAAGTGCCCTGTTGAATCTGCTTTCCGTGCTTGTGCTGCACTGCTCTGAGATTGCCAGGCTTCGTCTGTCATAGACAGGGGAGGTGAAAGTCCCACTCTGTGAGACTAGTGCTTAGAGCTGGGCACTTCAGTACCAGGACGAGGCAGTCAAATGGGAGGGCGTTCAAAGAGGAGGAACAAAAATGATTAGGGGGCTGAAAGGGCAGACTTAGCCCATTGGCTTGGCCAGACGGTGACTAAGGGGGCATATGAATCTGCCTGCATGTATCTGAAGGGCGTGAGAACTGACAGAGAGCAGGGGCTCTTTGGGATGGCACGAGGAGATATAACTCGGAGAAATGCACTGGGATGAATGAAAGAAAGGGCAAATGTAGGCTGAATACCAGGAAAAACTTCTTGAGAGCAAGTCAGAGGGCACGCCACCTCCCATGCGTCCCCTCACTGCTCAGGGCATCCCCGCACGCAGCTCCTGCCTCAGTTTCCCCCTTTGAGGGGCTTCTTTAAAAACCTCCCACACCCTTTTTGTCCATTCACATCTCTTCTTGGGTTCTGGTTTTGTAAATACCAAGCGTTCAAAGTAAAAGCTCTCGAGTCCAGCGTATCAAGCCATTTCCAGGCCTCTCCTGCCTGTATGTCTCGCTCCCAAATCCCTGGTTCCTCTGCTGGAGCCTATTCACACTCCCAGCAGCCTCTGTGCACCACTCTGATCTCCCTGAGCATCCCCCCGACCCTTCTCTGCAGCTTCCTGCTGCTTCTTATAGGGGAAGCAACTGATCCCTGCTCAGGTGACTAGGGTTGGGTGGCCCTGCTACACTGTGGAACATAGGGTGGGATCCACAAGGTGGCCATTTTGCTGTTGACGTCAATGGGGCCAGGATTTCATCCTGACAGCTGTCTGGCTGCATGCATGAGTGTAGCAGACGGAAGGAGGAGCCAGAGGGGTTAAGCAGAGGGAGATGGTAAGCGGATCGCAGTGTCTAGTCCATTCTGGTGAACAGGCCAGGTAACTAACGTTCCCCAGGATCCTGCTCGCTGGTTCACCGCGAGGCAGGTGATGAAATGATCCAGAGGATGCAATCGTTTGTTTGTTGGCTATTGTGCAACGGTGATAGATAATCTGCCTGATCAATCGTGTCACGAGACCTTGTCTACAACGGCAAACAGATCTGCAATGCTGAGAAAGGGCGGCAGCATTGCCTAGCAGGGACAGCACCAGCCAGCTCCGCCACTCACTGCCTGCACAGACTTGGGCAAGTCACTTCGGGCTAGACGCACCAAGGTATTTAGGCACCAAACCGCTTTGCGAGGTGTCCAACGGCTGGGGGCCACTGACATTCTTGAAAGCCCCACTCAGCTGCTGTCCGACCCGGCAGGCACCCAAGTATCTGCCAGTGGGCACCTGCAAAAGCAGTGAAGTCCTGACAGCCCCGCACCACTAACGAGCTGCTCGGCGCTCGTGCCTCAACCCCANAACGTTCCCCAGGATCCTGCTCGCTGGTTCACCGCGAGGCAGGTGATGAAATGATCCAGAGGATGCAATCGTTTGTTTGTTGGCTATTGTGCAACGGTGATCGATAATCTGCCTGATCCATCGTGTCACGAGACCTTGTCTACAACAGCAAACAGATCTGCAATGCTGAGAAAGGGCGGCAGCATTGCCTAGCAGGGACAGCACCAGCCAGCTCCGCCACTCACTGCCTGCACAGACTTGGGCAAGTCACTTCGGGCTAGACGCACCAAGGTATTTAGGCACCAAACCGCTTTGCGAGGTGTCCAACGGCTGGGGGCCACTGACATTCTTGAAAGCCCCACTCAGCTGCTGTCCGACCCGGCAGGCACCCAAGTATCTGCCAGTGGGCACCTGCAAAAGCAGTGAAGTCCTGACAGCCCCGCCCAACTAACGAGCTGCTCGGAGCTCGTGCCTCAACCCCGGTGGGATTCTCACACGATGCATTGACCTGCCTAGCTCCGCAGCGGGGCCCAATCCTGTAGGTGTTCTCAGGGCACATCTAGTGGGTTGGTTCTCACACACACAACAGCCCAGAATACCCAGGAGCCGGGGGCTCCGGGCTCCCTTCTGGGAGGTCAGAGACCTGAGTTCAAGTCTTTGCTCCCGAGCAGCGATTTGAATCTGGGTCTCCTGCCACCCATTTGAGTTCCCTACCCAGCAAGCTGTTGGTGCTAATGGGGGTGGGTCTCTCTGTTTTTTTGTGAGAAAAGGCTGACCTGACTTAGGCACCCAATTTCAGCCGAGGGCTCACAGCTGAGAGTCCTTTGCAGAGAGAAGCTCCAGATCAATGGGAGTGTCCCTGCCCCTTTCCTCTGCATGTCACTCCTGGCTAGCTCAGACAGCTCCCCGCTCAGCTTGCTGGCTTCTGAGGGTCCCTGCCTCACCTCGCTCTCCCCGTGCATTGTATGGGGACCGGGGGCACCGAACTCGCGGCTGGGGATTGCCCGAGGGGGCCTAGGAGCTAGGTGTTGCAATGCTGAGCGCTGCGGTGCCTAAATCCCTTTGCCCATCTAGCCGTTAGCCTCTCCGGCTACGTCCCGCCATGTGCCGTGTTTGACAACAGGTGTCAGGTGCGGCTCTTGCAAAAGTTGCACACCCGCCGCCCCCAGGAAGTGCAGAAAAGACTGTCCCACTGGTGTCGACCGCGCTGCAGCCGGGCAGATGCCCAGGAGAATGAGGAGCCTAGATCCATCCCTTTGTTCCAAAAAGCGATGAACCTGGCTGACACCGCTCACACCAGCCGTGCCCAGCGGTGGGGAGAGGGAGGGATAGTTCAGTGGCTTGAGCATTGGCCTGCTAAGCTCAGGGTTGTGAGTTCAATCCTTGAGGGGGCTACTTAGGGAACTGGGTTAAAAATCTGTCTGGGGATTGGTCCTGCTTTGAGCAGGGGGGTTGGACTAGATGCCCTCCTGAGGTCCCTTCCAACCCTGATCTTCTATGATTGCAGTGGCTCTCTGAGATAGACGTAAGAGAGGGTGGGAGGATTTTTCTAGAGTGCAGTGGGTGCTGTCATTCCTGGGCATGCTCCATCGTGCCCCATTTAGAAGGGAGGCTACCCCAGAGAAACAGCCATGACTGATTTGCTAGCCCAAGGCAACTCGGCTGGCTCGCTCCTCTCCCTGTGCTGTAGTAGGCACGCTGCATGTCCTGCTTGAGATGGAGCTAGCCAGTGCCAAATGGGGATAAACAATTACACAACCCCTGGATGACTTTGCAAATTTGCAAAATGCAGATTTCCTCCCTTGTATAATCCAAGAGCCTAGGGGGGGAGCTGTCCCTCGCTGACCCAGGAGTTTAGTTTTGCAGAGCAGCCTCCTGACCTGGGGGATGTGCAGAGCTTTGAGTACTGCATGGCACAGATTGGGGGCGGCTAGGTTTGCAATGAGACCCTGAGCAGAGGCCCCAAGAAACCTGTGGCTAAGGGACAGGGCCAATGTGGGGGGCAGCGCCATGGGCTTTGGGCTTTGCAGGAGTCTCTGAGTTGCCCTCAGATTTCTGAGTTCAGGCCTGGGCAGAGCTGGATCCAGGATCAGCCCCCTGCGTTAGCAGACAGGGCCCATCCTCACTCAGCCAGGTCTCTCAGCAGCCAGCTGCAGTTCCCCGAGCACTCGAGTGCCACATTCAGGCCATTTCCCCAGGGCCACCTCTGCTCCAGCTCCCCGGTAACAGAGACAATTCCTTGCCCCCGCAGAAGCCATCACACTGGAAACACCTTTAAACTCCCTGCCCCGCCCAGAACAAATACAATTCCACTGCTGAGCAGGCAGCGATCTGCTCCTCTTCCTCCCTATCACAGGCACCAAAGGGGGCATCCTCCCCCCATTGCCTGTCTCTACAATATGATGGGGGCTAATTTAGCTACAACTAATGAGGAAAGAGATCTTGGGGTCATCGTGGATAGTTCTCTGAAGACGTCCACACAGTGCGCAGCAACAGTCAAAAAAGCAAACAGGATGTTAGGAATCATTCAAAAAGGGATAGAGAATAAGATGGAGAATATCTTATTGCCCTTATATAAATCCATGGTACGCCCACATCTTGAATACTGCGTACAGATGTGGTCTCATCTCAAAAAAGATATACTGGCATTAGAAAAGGTTCAGAGAAGGGCAACTAAAATGATTAGGGGTTTGGAATGGGTCCCATATAAGGAGAGATTAAAGAGGCTAGGACTTTTCAGCTTGGAAAAGAGGAGACTAAGGGGGGGATATGATAGAGGTCTAGTGGTGTGGAGAAAGTGAATAAGGAAAAGTTATTTACTTGTTCCCATAACATAAGAACTAGGGGCCACCAAATGAAATTAATGGGCAGCAGGTTTAAAATAAATAAAAGGAAGTTCTTCTTCACACAGCGCACAGTCAACTTGTGGAACTCCTTGCCTGAGGAGGTTGTGAAGGCTAGGACTATAACAGGGTTTAAAAGAGAACTGGATAAATTCATGGAGGTTAAGTCCATTAATGGCTATTAGCCAGGATGGGTAAGGAATGGTGCCCCTAGCCTGTTTGTCAGAGGGTGGAGATGGACGGCAGGAGAGAGATCACTTGATCATTGCCTGTTAGGTTCACTCCCTCTGGGGCACCTGGCATTGGTCACTGTTGGTAGACAGGATACTGAGCTGGATGGACCTTTGGTCTGACCCAGTACAGCCGTTCTTATGTTCTTATGTTCCACTCCCCAGCACACACAATGCACAGCGGGATTGTCCCCCACCCCCACCACACACCCACAGCACACAATCCACACCCAGATTGTGCCCCAGCCCCATCACATACCCACAACACACAATCCACAGCCAGATTGTGCCCCAAACCCACCACACACACACAACACACAATCCACAGCCAGATTGTGCCCCACCCACAACACATACCCACAATGCACAATCCACACCCAGATTTCCCACTCCCACAACACACACAATGCACAATCCACCCCAGATTGTGCCCCAAACCCACAACACACAATCCACCCCAAATTGTGCCCACACACCCACAACACACAATGCACAGCCAGATTGTGTCCCACCTCCACACCACACAATCCACAGCCAGATTGTGTCTCACCTCTACCACACACCCATAGCACACAATGCACAGCCAGATTGTGCCCCACCCCCACCACATACCCACAACACACAATGCACAGCCAGATTGTGCCCCACCCCCACCACACACCCACAACGCACAATCCACATGCAGATTGTGCTCCACCCCCACAACACACTCACAATGCACAAGCCACAGCCAGATTAGCCACACCTCCAGCACACACACACACACACGCCCCATGCAAAGCCAAATCACCCCTGTGCTACTCCCACCTCACCTCCACCCCCGGAGCACACGTTCTCTCCAGCAACCCCACCACCCCACCAGAGAGAGGCAGGTTAGCTCCCCTCCATTACCTACCAGGCAGAGACAGATGTAGTCCCCCTCCCCGCCCCCCACAGTGACTGACTGGATCCCCCACCAACAGGGCCCCATTATCCTCCATCCTCAGCCCCCCACCCTGGGTGCACAACTGAATCACCCCCCCACACACACACACCCCACCGGCAGCACATGGGTGGGGGCTCCTCCACCCCCAGGCCCACCCACAGTCAATAGCTGGATCACGCATCCCTTCCCCCACCAGACGCCTTTCCAGCGCCACACGCAGCCCTGTGGCTGAGGGGTGATGAGCGAGGACACTGTCTGTGCACTGCGGGTGGGGGCGACTGGGGGGGTAGAAGGATAGTGGGGGAGGGGGAGGATGCCCTACCCTGGCATGGGATGGCGGTGGGGTTGTTGGAGATGATTTGGCTGCAGCCTGGGGGGCGCAGAGGAAGAGCCAGCTCTGCGTTTTGTGTGTGTGTGTGTGAGATGAGTCCAGTGGTTCCCCGCCCCGTTACCCCTGTACATCCTCCCCCTGGAGCTGGGGCCACAGCTCCTGGGGTGGGGAGGGGGGACAGCCAGGGGTAAGGGGGCCGCAGCTCCTGGGGCGGGGAGCGGGGACAGCCAGGGGCACGGGGGCCGCAGCTGGGGGTAGGGCTGGGGGCCAAGGCTGCGGGCAGGGGCAGAAGCGGTGCTGCAGCAGGACTGCAGTGGAGGCTGGCACCACGGCCCACGGCTGGGTGCGGAGCCAGGGCCGAGGCTGGGGCCAGAGTAGAGCTGGGGGCGGGGTGGGGCTGGGTGGAGCTCCCTCTCCTCCTCCCATGGGGGCTGGCCCGGGTCCCCCGAGCCTCCCCCCCCACCCCCGGAAAGTTCCTCCTCTGGAATAGTCTGCCTGGGTTGGGTGGGGGAGAACCAGGCTATTGCATGGAGCTGAGGGTGGTGTGTGTGTGTAAAGAGAGCTGGGGGAGCGGGCGATCTGGCTGTGGATGGGTGTGTGTGAGAGAGAGCTGGGGGAGCGGGCGGTCTGGCTGTGGATGGGTGTGTGGACGGGTGTGTGTGAGAGAGAGCTGGGGGAGCGGGTGGTCTGTCTGTGTATGTGTGTGTGGATGGG